>JAWZYT010002735.1:0-69931 GCA_034508575.1 Petrolisthes manimaculis
GAGAGAGAGATCAGGGGTACTACAAGAGAGAAACACAAATGATACATACATAACATCTACTGGTAAAGATATGGGAAAGATAGAGGATGAAAGAGTAAGAAAACATAGAAAGAGAAAGCAACACAAGCAGAGTAAGAGAAAGGAAAACAAGCGACAGAAACAAGCAGAAGGGAGGATAAACGGAGATAGATAGATAGATAAATATATAGATAAGATAAAAATAAACAGAGAGTGACTTAATGGAGTGAGTGAAGCGAGGCAGAGAGAAAAGGATGAACACGAACACAGAAGGCACAGTAATTAAATGGACTTGCTGTGTGAAAGAAAGAATGAAGGGAAGGAAATTAATTATAACATGGGGAGGAGGAGGAGGAGGAAAGGTAGGAAGATGAGAATGAGAAGGAAGAGGAGGAAGAGGAGGAGGAGGAGGCGGAGATAGAGGATGTGGTAGAGGTGAAGGAGGAGGAGGAAGAGGAGGAGGAGGAGAAGGAGGAGGAAGACTAAATACTGGGAAGGTGAGAGAGAGAGAGAGAGAGAGAGAGGAGGGAGGGAGGAATCACAGAGGAGGAGAGGTGCATGGATCGAGAGAGAAGGAGGGAAGGACGAGAGGGAGGCAACTACAAAGAGGACATGAGAGAAGCGAAGAGAATGAGAGGAGGGAGATCAAATTGTAGCGGACCAAAAGGGACGGATGGACTGTCTGACTGACATAGGGGGGACGAATATATACATAGGCTATATACTACACAGGGACACTGAAGGCTGAGTGTGAGTAGATGGATGTGAAGGATTAAAGTCACGTTTTTTTTTAATATATATACTGTATCTAAACATTATGGTATCGATCAATCTATCTCTCTATCGTATTTAAAGGTATATACATATCTATTTATCACTAACAATAGTATATCTTGACTTGTGAGAAGTTGCCAACACCAGTGATTAGAGTATAAAGTACAGTATAATTTTAATATCAATATCAATTTACAGCCTTATGCACTCTTTTTCATATTTACTTTGGATAAATAAATAAACACATACATAGAACCACAGATACAGAGACACAGAGATAGAGATAGATAGAGAGAGAGAGAGTGACAGTGGACAAACAGTTACACAGATGGACAGATTAAAACACTACATCAGTGTCACAGGTTTGTACAAGGTAGCAGTGTGAGTGACATACCACGAATGACGTGATGGATGGTGTGTGTGTGTGTGTGTGTGTGTGTGTGTGTGTGTGTGTGTGTTTAATACTGTATACACCCACTGCCTGACACACAAGTTAGACATACGTATTGTCCCAACCATTTGACGCAATTTTTAACTTCACGTTCTATGCCATAAAAACTCCAGGGGGGTTTTGATGACACGAGTTCCCGTTGTTCTATATTTCTATCAATTTATCTCAACAAGTGAACTAAAATAAATCCTTATTTAAATTTTCCTTATTTAAAATAATACAGAAAACCTGGTAAGATTGAACAATACTTCCGCTTGCTTGTATCTTTTTCTGTGTACATGTATATCAGTATGTATGTCTAATTGTATGTATGTATGCGTGGATATATGTATGAATGTATGCATGTACATAAATGCATGTTTTTGTAAAACTGTATTTATCTATGCGTGTGTGTACAGCTGGCAGCATAAGTTCGCTTTAGTTCCACTTGTGTATGTATTAGCTATAGCGATGTTGTAATACAATTTTAATGAAGAGATGACATATATAGTTCTCATATGGTAAATTACGTATGTTGGTGGAAAAAAACCCGACTTAGAATGCAACTATTTGGTTATATTTTCATTATATGAAATTTATGCTGCCGGCTGAACGTGTGTATTTATACGTGGAGGCATGTATGTATGTATATATGCATGTATGCATGTGTGTAATATATGTATGTGTGTATGTATATATGTATGTAGGTATGTGTGTGTTGGAGACAGGTGTGGTGGTGTGGGTCTGACATATGATGTATTTCCCCGGACATGACCCCGTCGGCGACACTCACCCCGCCACTATATCCTCTCTCTCTCTCTCTCTCTCTCTCTCTCTCTCTCTCTCTCTCTCTCTCTCTCTCTTGGTGTATCTATATATGTGTATGTCTCTCTCTGCTATTTCTACAGGTATATCTATTTCTCTGTCTGTCTGTCTCTCTCTCTCCTTCCATCCACCCACTCGTCATCTGTTGGACACACTATAGTCGACTGTCGGTGGGTCCCCTCTCCCTCTCCCTCTCAGATCTCCCATCTCTCCATCTCTGCACAAATTGTACCTCTCCTGAACTCACCCCCACGCTCCACACCGATAAATCTTCCTGAAATCCCCTTTTACCTCCCATTCTGCCCCGTCCCCCCCTCCATCCTCATCTTCCTCACCTCTTCCATTACCCGTCTCACATCACGAAGACGGGAGGGCGGTGGTGCTGGTGGCTGTGTATTTACCTTCCAACAGCGTGAGACGGCAGGCAGTTCAGGGCACTAACGAGTACCAGGCACAATTGGATGTAATTAATGATTCCAGGCTCGTCGGCGCCCACTTATAGGCAAGATGTTGATGTTGTTGTTGGTTGTTGTTGTTGTCAGCGTAAGAGGAAATGGTGGTGGTGCTGGAGGGGGGGAGGGGGGATGCTACCGATTCCTCCAAGCTATGCCGTGAAACAGACTTCCTCAGTATAGGTTCTATATAATTATTTTGTGGCCTGGTTGGTTTGGAGGAAATAGTATAGCTTCCATTTCATCGACACAATCTTCCCAGGGGTAAGATCTCGTCGGGAAATAAATGCTACCGATTCTTCAGTCCTGTGTTACAAAATAATAATAGTTTCATTGGCTGTCTTAGGAATCGAGTATATAACAAGACAATCAGCCGTAGGAATCAAGTAGAAATCAGCCGTAGGAATCGAGAATATAACAAATCACTCTCAGCCGTATGGTTGTCTTTCTGCTTTGACTGGGAATACGGTTATAGTCTCATATTTCCCTCATCTGCATTTCCAAACGAACATCAAACAGAGAGGCTGGATGGTAACGTGATGCCGTATTTGCCTCGTCTTCTCGTGGTTCTGAGGGGAGGGAGTAGCGCCCCCCTGTGACCCTAGTGGGATGTCATCACGTCTGTCCCGCCTTAATGACCCTTGTAGTCGATAGGTGTAATGACGAAAAAAAAATGGACATGACACACACACCACCTAGCTCACCACACACACACACACACACCACCTAGCTCACCACACACACACACACACGCCACCTAGCTCACCACACACACACACACACACCACCTAGCTCACCACACACACACACACACACCACCTAGCTCACCACA
The DNA here is from genome assembly GCA_034508575.1 of Petrolisthes manimaculis. Classification (NCBI taxonomy): domain Eukaryota; kingdom Metazoa; phylum Arthropoda; class Malacostraca; order Decapoda; family Porcellanidae; genus Petrolisthes; species Petrolisthes manimaculis. The sequence continues at coordinate 3,332 of JAWZYT010002735.1, forward strand.
CACACACACACACACAAACACACACACACACACCCACACCCACACACACACACACATCACCCTTCAGTTACATTGCCTTTCAGAGATCATTGTGAAGTCGACAGTCATTAAAACCCAGTTACAAACTAACGAGCAACACAACACGGAATAATCAGAGTATTTTCAGCATCATTTGAACTCAATGGTTTGTTTTGGTTTGCAATCATCATAACGAAAGAAACTAAACTGTGTAAATGACTCATGAGTGTATACCATTTGGAGAATATGATGACTCCACTATGAAATTATCATATCCACAAACTATGGTAATAATGGAACTACCTGACAGATTTTGTGGAAATGGATACTGAGTTTGTTGGATATAATAATCAAGACTGACAAGCATCATAACAAACAAACAAAAGCCACTGTGAAATCAGCACTTATAGGCAAGACTCTACTATGAACAACAAAAATATTCTAGATTAATTATTTTCCTTTTCTCCAACCAACCAACCAACCCCAAGGTAACATGCATGGTGTAAATCTGACCATATTACCACGACTACACACACACATCAGAGTCGGAACAGTTGTGTGTGTGTGTGTGTGGCTGATGGATGCAAGGGCCTCATCCCGTATTCTCTTTGTACTGAAGTTCTATTTGCTCTGATCCAATCAAGCCATTACGTCAGGAACCGCTGGCTGGAATTCATTATTATTAAATATATTAACTTTTTTTTTCACTTTCTCTGCTGGAATCGAGAGAGCCTGGCAGAAGACATAATATTTGTACGAATCTATTATGTCAGCATTTTATCAATCGACTTTTGTGTAAGATAATATTTGCTTTGCTGAGGCGTTCATGGATACTTATAAACTCTCCATTCTTTCTGCAACAGGTAAAAGCGGTAAGAAATTGCACTCATTCCTTCCAACATCACCAAAAAAAATCTGATAAAATTAAGTTACCGGGTTTGTGTCATAAATAGTTTAGTATTTTTATTAGTAGCTGTGGGCAGATTGTAAGTATGTAGGTAGGTTGCAAGGGAGTTGAAAGACGAAATGTAGGTTGGTAGGTAAGTAGAAAAGGAGGTAGGTAAATAAATACAAAGGAGATAGATAAATAAGTAGAAGGTAGGTAGGTAGGTAGGTAAGGTAGGTAAGGTAGGTAGGTAAGGTAGGTAGGTAGGTAGGTAAGGTAGGTAGGTAGGTAGGTAAGGTAGGTAGGTAAGGTAGGTAGGTAAGTAGCGAGGATGTGGGCTTATTATTTGTGGTGCCCCAGGCTGGAGACCCCGACTGGGAGGAAATTGGTGTCTTGCTGAGGCCACCACAACACAGACATGTCGCTTAGCTCACCCCCCAGCCCTTACCCTCACCAACCACACACACACACACACACACACACACACCACCTAGCTCACCACATGCACACACATACACCACCTAGCTCACCACATGCACACACACACACCACCTAGCTCACCACATGCACACACACACACCACCTAGCTCACCACATGCACACACACACACCACCTAGCTCACCACATGCACACACATACACCACCTAGCTCACCACATGCACACACATACACCACCTAGCTCACCACATGCACACACACACATCACCTAGCTCACCACATTCACACAAAAACACACAAAAACGCACACACACCTAGTTCACCACACAGACACACACATATACCATCTGGCTCACCACACACAAACAAAGGCACACACAGGCACACAAATACACACCACCTAGCTCACCACACACACACACACACACACACACACACACACACACACACACACACACACACACACACACACACACACACACACACACACACACACACACACACACAAAGACACACACACACACACACACACACAAAGACACACACACACACCACCTAGCTCACCACACACACACAAACACACACACAGTACCACCCATGGCTTGAGAGTGTGGTGCCTGATGGTGTGTACAGGGCAGCTTTAACTTGCTGCTGCTGTGTGCTGTTGCTGTTGCTGCTGCTGCTATTGCTGATCCCCGTGCAACTCCATCCACTCCACCACCTCTTATACACCACCAGAATAACACACACACACTCAAAGCTCCAGGAGATATGTAAGCAGATTTACCGTGAAACTCCTAAATGGTGGCTAAATAAAATCCCGAGGGTTAAATTTAGTTCTGCTACATTTGAAGAGTATATAGATCAAGGGATAATACTGACTGAGATAGCGTCGAAAGGTCAGACACGGAAGTTAAATAAAAAAAAAAATCCCAAACCTTTCAATCCTATAGTACACTTAATTAAATGAAGGGAAAAAATATGCATATACTACAGAAATATGAATAGATTATGATTATTAATAGACGCAAATCTGATCTGATGCTGTAGGGGACATACAAACAAACAAACAAACAACAACACCAGTGGTCATTCCTATAAATATTTGAAGGAGGTCAACAGAAGTGGATCCCAAACTTCTATCTATGTATTTATTCGTTTCCTCCCACGCTCTTGTGACTCTGACCACGGCTGGGTACACGAACTTCTCCCTCTGTGTGTGTGCTGGCTTGCTTGTTTCTTTGTCTGCTTCTGCTTCTGCTCTCCTCTCCTCTCCTCTGCCTGTCTGTGTGTGTCTGGATTTTGTTCTTGTTGTCTGTGCTCTCTGTCTACCTGTTGCCAGTTTTACGAGCCTGTCTTTTGTTTACTTTGTTGTTTTGTACCTGCCTGTCTCCTAAATGCCTGTCTGTCCTCTGTCTGTCTGTCTATCTCCTGTTTCTTGGCGTTTTTTTACTATTCTTTTGACTGCATTCCGGCCTTTTGCTTGTTCATTGTCTGTCAGTTCACTGCTTTTTTGTACTCTTGCTTCTCTTTTGTATATCTATCTACCGTTTGTCTGTTCTGTCTGTCTGCCAGGTCGATATGCCTCTTCTGCCAGCCTTTATTGCGTTTGCCTCTCCTCTGTTTGCCAGTCCTCTGTACCTACATTCAAATTGACTGTCGTCTCATGCTGCCTGCTTTAAGCTTGCCTGCCTGCTTATCTATCTATCTATCTATCTATTTATCTATTTATCTGCCTGTCTGTGTTCAACTCTGTCTATCTGTGCCTGTGACTTATTGTTTGTCTAATTGTGTCTGTTTGTCTATCTCTTTCTATTCGTATTGGTGTCTCTCTGTTTCAATGCCCTTGTCTACTCATCCCTCTTTACATGTACCCAGCCTATACGTGTCTTCCTTCCGTACCCACACTGCTCCTAACTTACTGAGGCGGACTAAACAAACCTGGACCCGGTACGCTGGAGTGGTTTGTCTGTGTAAGGTTGGGAGAGCAGGCCCAAATTCTCCTCTGCTCTTCCCTTTTCCTACCAGATCCTCACCCATTTATTGCCTGAGCCTGAGCCTCCTTTCATGCCAGATTTTCTTTCCTATCAGACTTCCTTTTCTACCAGACTCTTCCCTCCTTCCTGCCACGGCCTCCATTTCTGATAGAACCTCCTTTCCTTTCACACCTTGCCCCTTTTCTACCAGACCTTGAACATTTCTTACGAAATCTTGCCCTTTACTCTGTCAGTCTCAACTTGTGATATCTGTGACAAAAAAAAATAAATAAAGACGATTTACTCATAATACCGCAACTATGAATATTTAAAAGGAATGAAGTAAATGTGAATATATATATATATATATATTGCTGCATCCAACTGTGGTAATACCGTCCTTAAGAATTGCGTCGTTTTAATTTTAATATCTATTCATGGAGCTCAGAACCATACAAGTATCACTACATATGTCTGTGTTGAAAAGAGCCAGTATCAATTAACTTGGCGCAACTTCAAATGCTGAGGACATATTTCAGACATAAGAGGCTTACACTTAGGGACACACGGACTCCATTATACACTCAGGGACACACGGCCACCATTATACACTCAGGGACACACGGACTCCATTATACACTCAGGGACACACGGCCACCATTATACACTCAGGGACACACGGACTCCATTATACACTCAGGGACACACGGCCACCATTATACACTCAGGGACACACGGACTCCATTATACACTCAGGGACACACGGCCACCATTATACACTCAGGGACACACGGCCACATTATACACTCTGGGACACACGGCCACCATTATACACTCAGGGACACACGGACTCCATTATACACTCTGGGACACACGGCCACATTATACACTCTGGGACACACGGCCACCATTATACACTCTGGGACACACGGCCACCATTATACACTCTGGGACACACGGCCACCATTATACACTCTGGGACACACGGCCACATTATACACTCTGGGACACACGGCCACATTATACACTGTGCAGAATTGGAAGGAGTTTTCATTCGGTATATTTTTTTTCACCGTCTTGTCGTGAATGGGATCGTGTATATGCCGGGTAGGTAGAGCCATGAGCAGTACGACTTTAAAATATTTTCATAGCATCACTCACACATTGAAAAGCGAGGACGGATATTTAATGGAGTCGTTGTGTTGTTGATGATGATGTTGTTGTTGTTGTTGTTGAAGAAATGGATACGACAGACTACCTCAAACCATGTCAGGGAACAGATACCCTCAGTATATACGTGGTGTTTTATGGCAGAGTATGTAGGACTCAGCTACCTGTTCTCTCTACAAAATCATACCCGTGTTTATCGTTATCTTACCGAACAGACAGACTAATATTCGGTGTTGGAGTACATGGAAGGACTTTATGGTCATCCCACACATTCCTTGACCTTCCTTAAATAAATTATAGCGCAGTGGAGAGGCATATTGTTGCTTTTCTTTAAATATGAAGAAATGTACAATTATCACCACTTATAACTGGTACAGAAGAAGGGGACTGACAATATTGACTGTACCAGTTACAAATGCTGGCAACTATATAGTCACTATTTGCATATAAACATGGGTATATTCAATACTAACAATATGGCATTTGTTTTCTCAGAATTGGTTTGTTTCCGACCGATAAGTTAAAGGAAAACAGAGGCCAAAATGAAAACTCATATTTATATTCCTTGCTCCTCCACCACAACCAACCATCCACTCGTCCATTCCACTTGATCCCACACAGTGATATCCATAACCTGAGAATGATGAAATAGCTTACAAAATGTGATCCTCGATACAACGACATCTGCTGACAAAGACAAAAGGACGACTCAGGTAGGGAGATGGGGTCGATGGTGAGGTTGTGGGGGAAGACAACTCAACAAATGTATCTCCAATAACAAGAGGTGGAGGAGAGGGGGGGAGGGGGAGAGAGAGAGAGAGAGAGAGAATGTGAAGAAGGCAGGAAGAGTGATGGGGAAAAGGGTAGGATGAGAGATGGGAAGAAGGCAGGGAGAGAGAAGAGGGAGAAAGGCAAGGAGAGAGAAAAGAGGAAGAAGGGCAAGGAGAGGGAAGGGAAGAGGGAGAAGTGATAGAAGAATTGGACATATATAGCAGAAGAGAGGTCAAGGGTGGTAGAGAGATTATTGACCATTGAAATCTGTTAAGTATATTTCCTGTTTCACCAATTTTATGAGTTATTGGATATTAAACGTAAACTCTTGGACGGGAAGACTATTTTCACCGTTCTTAAGAATTCAATGACAAATGAACTACAAGGAGGATGGGGACTAAATTTGCATGGGTATCGTCACCTATATAAAAAAAAAAAAAAAAAAAAAAAAAAAAAGCGAACATACACAAAAAATAAAAATATTAATAAGCCACGGGTGGTAATATTTACACTAACAATTTTACCCCAAGTACCGCATAAAAAAAAAAAAAAAAAAAAAATATATATATATATATAATTGGTAAAACAGGTCTGTACCACCATCGATAAACTTTTCAGCCTGACACCGACCGCTAAAATTCCACATATTTTGTTTGGAAACTATCCATGGCATCTGAGGCACAAAATAATTATTCGGCTTTGGCTGGTGTGTGTGTGTGGTGACGCCTTGCTGAAATGGGAGGCACTGTTTGTATTTTGGGTCTTGTTTCTCCGTCTGTCTAGCTGTCTGTCAGTGGAAGCCGGTGTGTGTGTGTGTGTGTGTGTGTGTGTGTATGTGTGTGTGTGCGGAGGAGAGGCAGACATAATAAAACTGGAAATGTAATATAACAGGATCTAAGAGGGAGGTGAATGATGGTTAGAGAAATGGTGAAAAAGAAAATAGGGAATAAAGGATGAGAGGAGAGAGAGAGAATGGACTACACCAGGGAGAGGGAAAAAAATGAGGTTGAGAGGGGAAAATGAGAGAAGGGGAAGAGGGAGTGTGTTACAGAGAGAGGATAAATAATGTGAGAGAAGAGGAATGAATAAAAAGATTCGAGGGGAGTATACTAGGAAAGAGAAATAGAGAGAGAGGGAAAGAGAGATAGAGATAGAGAGAGATAGAGAGAGATAGAGAGAGATAGAGAGAGATAGAGAGAGAGAGAGAGAGAGAGAGAGAGAGAGAGAGAGAGAGAGAGAGAGAGAGAGAGAGAGAGAGAGAGAGAGAGAGAGAGAGAGAGAGAGAGAGAGAGAAATAGAGAGAGAGAGAGAGAAATAGAGAGAGAGAGAGAGAAAGAGAGAGAGAAAGAGAGAGAGAAATAGAGAAAGAGAGAGAGAAATAGAGAAAGATAGAGAAAATAGAGAAGAGAGAGAGAAGAGAAAAGAGAGAGAAAGAGAGAAAGCGACAATACATTCCAGTCTCCAGTACAAGAACCTTAATGAAGTCTATCAACATTGTCCCAGCCAGTCTAGGTATGCTGGTCGTAGGGTCGGTGAAGTTTGAAGCAGGTGTGTCTCGGTTTTTCTGGCGTTTTAACAGTTGAGGGGCGAGGGGGAAGGAGCTGGAGTATAAGAGGACGGGGATATGATGCAGGGTATGTGTGAGTTTCGAGTGTATATATGTATGTATGAGAGAGAGAGAGACAGAGAGAGAGAGTGAGAAAGAGAAAGAGAGAAATAGAAATGGAAATGGAAATGGAAACAGAAATAGAGAGAGAAAGAGAAAGAGAAAGAGAAAGAGAAAGAGAAAGAGAAAGAGAAAGAGAAAGAGAAAGAGAAAGAGAAAGAAAGAGAAAGAGAAAGAGAGAAATAGAAAGAGAAATGGAAACAGAAATAGAGAGAGAAATAGAGAGAGAGAGTTAGGGGGAACTTGGGGGGAACTGTGAGTGAATGAGTGAGTGAGCTTGTCGTTAGAGAGGGGGACAGGCAAGCAAAAAATAAAATAAAAATAAGACAAGGTGATTACTAATGGACTAGAGAATTCCGGTTCACTCAGGCTTAATCAATTATATCTTTCTTGTCGTATAAAATGGCCAAGGGAAACTCACACAGAATAATAACGAGCACTTATGCCTCTCACTATAGAACTAAAAGGAGGACATAAAGGGATCACGGTCCAGGAATCTCAAACAATGCACTAAAACCTATTATAAACATACAGTGCAAAGAATATATCATTAGATTAACATTATAAGAATTAAAATAAAGACATTCCTTTAGTCTGACACACACACACACACACACACACACACACACACACACACACACACACACACACTTGAAGAGGAGGAAAATACCAAAGGGTTTAATAAGGTAGGAGCAAACAGGAAAACAGATGGCAGTGATAGAGAGAGAGAGATGATAATTATATATAGCGTAGGTTTTCATAAAGATGTACACCCGGAAGTACTAATTTCACCCCCCTCCCCCTCCCCCCCTTATAGCCAAAGTCGTGGCCAGTGATGACCGGGCGATCGTACACACCACATCCAACTCCTCGACCCCAACGACAGTGGTTCATTTGCTCGAAGTATTAGAAAAAGTGAAGCATTGTTTCATACATGTGTTTGTCGACGTGAGAATCTAACACATACACATTATAAATCTTGTAATTACTCTAGACCTACTATATATACTGTTACGGTCTACGTATTCTAATCATTATCAAAACTGTTGTAAATTTAAATATTTAGTTAATAGGATTAATGTTTAACTAAAATGATATGATGACTTTTTATACCCATTCCTGCCTTCATGTCTAATATTGGTTCTGGTCTGGGCTCCCCTTTTGCATCACACGCTTCTCTTGCCACCCCGACTAATTCCCTCATCCATGTGTTATTATTATTATCATCTACTTACTGAAAAGTAATGATGAAACTATTGTATTGTCATTTACCTCTCACCTCCATACACATCAACACCATAATTATAACACTTCTTTACTTGGCAACAACTTCATCCTGTTGTTAATTGACATACACACTGCTTTTGTAATATTGGAGTTATATTGGATGGATATAGATAAAGTTAAAGTTTAGCAGGGCTGGATAGACAGCTTAGGCCTAATACTCGTAGGAAAATTAATCTATATCTATTTCATCAGTTTTTAATATTCAAGAAGGGGAAATGTGATTAAATGTGATTATGAAATTGGCGTGCGTGTATTCTTTCCTGTTTGCTTGGTTGGTTGATTGGTTGTTTTTTCAGTAGGAGTGGTGAATAGTGTGTGGCAATATCTACATTAAGAGGGTAATACACTTTTGGTACAATAGAGCAACTTGTTTCCTCCAGAGTATGACAGGAAACAGGACCAAGCTGAGCAAGAATAATGGCTGTTGCCTGGAATAGTTTTTGAGGCATCAGTTGCTCCAGATTTACCAACACAAAATTTCCCTCTTAACATAATAACACTGGTGGTGCATAAACCCAGGCACAAGAGGTCAGGCAACCCTTATTGGTGTATCGGGCACAGCTGGCACCATGTACACCACCTGGCACCATGCATAACACCCGTCAATCTCACATTAGGATAATGTATAATAATATAAAGTGTTTATATAATACAAGGGAAGGCATACCAGCCAACAAATATTGCCCTTCAGAATGTGTTTAGTATGTGAGAAATACTCCTTATATGACCATTGTTTTCATAAAGAAGCTTCTGTTGACAACGTTACGGTACTCTTTCCTTAGAATAGAAAATACATACGAAAATACATAGTGGAAGGAAATATGTTTATCCTTAAGATAAATATATTGTCTGTAATTTTATCCATTCTACTCCATATTGTCACCAGATTACAAATAATAATCTCGGTATACCTCACTAACCCTGATATGTAGTTTCTTGGTAGTACAGTACCATATAAAATTATTTCGCTAGATTGCAAAACATCGTTGCATATTTATGTTTATCCCACCCACTATACATGCCTTCACTGAAATGTATAAGAAGGAATAGAATCACTTATAATAATAATTTACATTGTGTCTTGTCTCTACTACAACAACAACAAAATCAAGGGTTATAGGTTAATAATTTACAGTGCGTCTTGTCCCTACTATATACTACAACAAAATCCAGGGTCATGGGTTAATTTACAGTGTGTCTTGTTCGTACTACTACACCAACAACAAAATCCAGGGTTATGGGTACTCACTCAGCCTCCCAGTCGTCGGGGACCCAAGGTACAAACTCGCTCCCCGGTTCCTCAAAGTTCTCAGCCACGAAGTTGCTGACCTGCGGGAGGAAGAATGGAATGAGGGATGAGAACAGAGACGACGGAAGTGAAATGATGAATACAAGTGAGGGTAAGGAGAGTACATGTGAGAATAAGGAGAGTGGGATGATGGTATAGGTAAGGGAGAGTGGGATAACTAACTACCAAACTCTACCTACCTCGCTACTTTATAATCTCACTCTACCCTACCTATACTCAACCCAACCCTTCCCTTCCCAGACGTCCCATCAGGTACTAGTAAGCCAAGTGATCAATTGTATCCGCCTCACCCACCCCTCATTTATACAGTTAATAAAACCCACAACCAATTAGAGTGATTAGCATTTGTAATTGCTCTAAGTAGGTCATTAACCGTGGATACCTGCGGGGCTCACCTGATGACACACACGCACACACACACACACACACACACACACACACACACACACACACACACACACACACACACACACACACACACAATGGGAAAGGGTGAAAATTGTGTTGAAAGGTGGGAAGGGGTTATGGGAGGTGATAAAACGTGATGGATATGGGGGCAGGGTTGTGGAGAGAATGGAGGAGGTTTGGCATTAACAATGGGATTAGGGGTAACTGGAAAAAATGGAGGTGATCATCATACTCTAATCGATTGACTACTGATTCCTCTAAACTATGTCAGGAAACGAATATACGAATAATATATCTCAGATGTTATACAGCTTGGAGGAACCATTGCAGTAGTAATCCAATTTATTCACAGACAAGATCTCATTACCTCGTGAATGTGTGGGAAGAGTTTGTCCATCACCAGCATATCTATTCAATGACCAATTAATTGTCTACGTTGCAACTTTTGAGGAAATAAATTATAATCTAAAATGGTTGGGAAAAGAAGCTATATAGTTGTGGAAGGGAGAACCTAAGTACCAAGAGGGCTATTAAGAAATCCATCCCAGTATTATATCAGCCCAATGAACATAATCCTTTCCAAGCCATTTCTCTTGCCTGCCTAAGTCTGGCCACTCTCTCATCATTTTCCTCTCGTTCCCTCTTTCTCCGTGTCTCTCCACCTCTCTCTCCATTTATCTCTCTGTTGATCTGTTTATCTCTGTTAATCTATTTATCGTCTATTTATCTCTCTATTTTCCTGTCTATTTATCTCTCTATCTTCCTGTCTATTTAACTCTCTATCTTCCTGTCTCTCTGTCTGTCTATCTGTGTTTCTCTCCCTGTTAGTACCGTATATTTCTTTAACCTCTTGTGTGAGTATACGAGACTGCCCATCCTACCAATATATCACGTAAGAGTCCCATCAGCACCTCTTCGAATCCAGGGCCTCTTCCCCAGAAAATATTCATAGGACCAGACTCATATCAACCATACAGCACCTCTTGACCTTCGCTTCCTGCCCTCTTGTGAATGGGTGAGCAGGTTGTAGGTCATAAAATCCATCGATTGTGAAGCACTCTCACCGATTTCTTTAAAGCTGGAGTACACCTATGTATCCTTTGTTGTTCCTGTAGTGCTATGCTACTTCTATATAGTAAGAGTCGATCAGTTTAATAGGGCAGCCTGACTAAGAACAAAAACCGATGTGTTACTCTATGAAATGGGTTGGTATTCCATGGTTAATATGTGTTTTATCTGACAAGTATATATGTGTATGTGTTTGTTTATGTGCGTGCGTGTGTCTGTTTTCGTCCGTGTCCAAGAGGTGAAAAAGAAAATAAACTGGGATATGATTGCAGGCCAGTCTTTCCAGCGATGACACCCCTTCAGGAGATAACTATAAAAACAGTGAGATTGAGAGAGGCAAGTGAGATCTGCAGTGGCTGATGTAGCAAGTCTCAACCCAGGTCACGTATGGCAAGGTTTGAAGAGAGTGAGGTATGGAGGGGAGGGTATATAGAATGGTGTGGAATGGAAGGGAGGGTATAATAGAGAATGGTGAAGTATGGGATGAGAGTATAGTGGTGAAGTTTGTGGTGGAGAGGAGTAGTGAAGTTTGGGGTTATGAGGAGTATTAAAATGTGAGGAAGAGTGAATGAGGGAGTGTGAAGTATATATTAAGTGTGAATTACGAGCTAGTATGAAGTCACCACTGATAGTGAAGGGCGGGAGGCAATAATATATCAGAGTAAAGCATTGAGGCAGTATGTGTGTGAGAGAGAGAGAGATATCACGAGGCAGCCGAGAGCCATGATAAGGGATGTGGTGGTGGGTGAGTGGATCGTGAGTGGAATGGTGACTCTCCCTCTCCTTGTGTTCACTTCCCACTCCTGGTCAACATCAAATTCTTCTTCCTCCTACTCCTACTCCTCCTCCTCCTCCCACACACTCATAGCAAGTTTTCCCTTCGGTTTCAAGGAAGTGTTAGTAATTCTGGCGAAGGACTGGGAGATTTTAAGGTTGCTAGCTAGTTGGTTCCTGGCTACCCTAATTATTGACGTAGGAGTTCAGCTAGCGGTCTGGCAATAGATAGACAGATGCAATAGATAACGAAACAGAATCTATGTATACGTAAACAGCATATTGACAGGAAACGTTAAATTAAAAGATATTGGTTTTAAAATATTTTGATGTGAAAATTGATGAATTAAGTTGGGTGTATAGCTTTTTTTCCCTGTCAGAGATACGAGAAAGACATTGAAAAAAGTAGTGTAAATTAAGTATATAGGTGGCCCGGATTCATTCCCTCTCAGTACAGCCTCTCATATACCCGTACCCTAAATATCGCCAACTTCACTTCTCGTATAATACACTAAGACCATAAATCTTGAATGGAATTTAATATTGCTATCGCGAAAATGGACGAGGTGAACAAGGAAAAGGAAGGAGGACGGTGGAGGAGGAGGAAAGAGAAGGAAGAGGTGGAGGAGGAGGAAAAAGAGGGATGACGGTGGAGGGGAAGATGTGGAGGAGGAGGATGGTGGAGGAGAAGATGTGGAGGGGAAGGAAAAGGAGGGAAGACGGTTGAGGAGAAAATGTGAGGGTGGATTGAAGAGTGGAAGAAGTGATGGGTAGGGATAGTGGAGGGGAAAAGGTGGGGGTGGACTGGGGAGGAGAACCTGAATAACTGGCAGAAGGAGAAGGGGAAGTAAGATAATGATGGGAGGTAGAAAAAGAGAAGAGAAGACGGAAGAGAGAAGAGAAGAGAAGGAAGGAATGGCGAGAGAGAAGAAAGGGGAAAAAAAGAAGGAAGGGATGGCGAGAGAGAGGAATACAGGAATAAAAAATAGAAGTAATGGCGATAGAAGTAAGAAAATGAGGAAAAAGGAGGAAGAAGCGAAAGGAATAATAGTGTGGTGGGTGAGGAATAATAGTGTGGTGGGTACTGGGTGAGGAATAATGGTGTACTGGGTGGTGAGTGAGGAATAATGGTGTGGTGGGTGATGAATATTAGTGTGGTGGGTGAGGAGGAAACCAACCCACCACCACACTGCCACCTCAGAGACAGCAACACCCAATATGGAACAGCAAAGAGCCTTATGCAAGTTAATTGGCACCGGGGAGAGAATATGGATGTCTGGGAGATACTGACAAGAGGGACACAGGGACATACCACTAATATATATTTTGAGTTTCTGATGATAAGAATAAACATACATACACCATTAGAATATGAATGTCTGGGAGATACTGACAAGAGGGACATACTACTAATATATTATATTTTGAGTTTCTGATGATAAGAACATACATACATTCATACATACAAACACCATTAGAATATGAATGTCTGGGAGCTATTGGAGTGACAGAGGGAAACGAGACTAATATATATTTTGAGTTTCCGATGATAAGAACATACATACATTACATACATACATACATACAAACACCATTAGAATCTTACTCTAGTCTGGGCTATGTAGGTAAAGTAATCAGTTGTGGGCAAATAGAAGCCTAATTGGTTCGCCAAACTTTGCATTCTGTTCCCCGGCAAAGCTTGAAGGTAATCAGTTTGCCCTCAGGTTCTCCACAGCGTTTAATTAACTCCACTCAGTCCTACCTATATCATGTCTGGAGTGTTTTATAAGTAATGACTAAACTAGTACGTGTCATCCTGGTATAATAATTATCACTAAAACGTTCTTCCCCTTTTCATAAACACCAATTAGAACTAAATTCACGCCTTCCTTGGATGGGTTGTTGTGGGTTCTGTCCAGGATTAATGATTTCTTTATCTATTTTCATCCTGGTATAAACAAGAACATGAAGGAAAACCCTTCAAAACCTCCGGCTCTTAATGATTCAAGTGAAATAATAAAATATCCATATGTAAAGGTCTCAAAAATATAAATTATGTTTTATCTGGATTTTCGTATTCATATGATTATATTGAAATTTTGAAAATAAACCCTTCTTATTGAGGGTGAACCCCTAGGATAAATGATTCAATGTCGGTAAAAGAGAATGGATGGGAGGAAGAGAGTGAGTGAGTGAGTGAGTGAGTCAGTTGAACCACTTTTAAGAAGTGGCCGCCCCAAGAAGAACAAGAATAATTACGATAAGACCTAGAGCTCTCGGCTTAGGCCGGAGCTAAAAATTGCCAACCAAATGTCATTCCCCCTTTTATTTACACCAACGAGAAATGAACTCACGTCTTCCTTGGTTGGGTTGTTGTGGGTTTTGTTCATGAGGTCCTGGAAGACTCGAAGGGTGTCGTTCGGAGAGTTCTTGAGGGGCATGTCGACGAAGTACTTGGAGTCGTTGTGAAGCTCGGCCATCTGTACAGTCTTCAGCAACTCACCGTAACAGTAGATCTTGCTGCAATGGATGAGAACGTTTGATTAGAGTTGGTGTGTGTGTGTGTGTGTGTGTGTGTGTGTGTGTAAGATATATAGAGGGGGTGGGACAACATTAGCGAAACGTCTTAGATCAAGGTTTCGCTTCTTATGGCTTTTTTTTTCCTTCATAATTGTCTCTATCTAATTCATTGTCGAAATATTAAAGGAGAACAAGAAGAGGAAAGGACTCAGGTAATATATAGATTCCTGTGGCCAGATTGAAGGGAAGGAAGGAAGGACTACTGATTCTCCCAACCTTGGCTACAACGCAAATGCTCTACAATTCTCTACACGTATGCATGCTGAAGTAATCTGTTTCCCGAGTAGTCTGAGTAGCCCTTCCATTTTTAATTACGATGAATGACGCTGTTACATGTGAAGTGAAGAAATGGGTAAGTGAGAACAAAATAAGACAAACATGTGCATAATATATAGATCAACAAAGAGGTTAAATAAAGGTGAGGAAAACGAAAGGGGAGGAAAACGAAAGGGGAGGAAAACGAAAGGGGAGCACGAGGAAGCCATCATAGCCAATCCTCCCCAGCATACATCAGGAAATACCACGACACACGAGAACGGTTAAGGGGGGAAAAGGGGAGTAATAAATTGGACGCGACTCTTTCTTTGCACACACTCGATGGCAAGACGGATCACCGGGGAGGGAGAAGCAGCAGTATTATTTATTTATTTATTCCCAAACCTATCAGGGGCCAGCAGGGATTTCTTTCTATATTAGGGGAAGAAGTAATGTATATAATTTAGCTTTACATTACGTGAGTGTAGATGATGTTGGGTTTTAATCATTATTTCGGGGAAAAAAATATATATAATAAGGCCAAGCGTAGAGTTATGTTTGAAAGGACTAGGCTATAATATATAAGGTATGACAGGCTCGGTTAGCACAGATTTAGTTTGATTAGGCCAGATTAGGTTTGCTGACATTAGGATGGAGAATGAATGGTTAGGTTGGATTAAATTAAGTAGGTCAGGCCACACTTGGGTAAACAAAATAATAATGAGCGTCAACTGACATAAAGTACCTGATAAAGTGATGTAAATATAGACACACAAGTAGCCTCCCTACACAATGATAAACTTGGGAACACTACCACACTCCGGGGAAAGAGCGGAGGGAAAATGCATCTGTGAAAATCTGTGGGAAATGGCGAAGGCAGGGAGGAAAGCTGGTGGGTAAAGCAAGCCTGGTTGGTAGGAGAGGAAAATATGAATCCTTTAAAAGATGCAAGGGAGAGATGGGAAAAATAAACCTAGATTTATATTTTCGTTAATAAAGATAAATTGTGAGAGACGATGTTGATATTGAGAGAGATTGAATAATATTATTTTTTTATCGATATAGCAATACTGCTGTATATACTGATATAGACCAACAGACGGAATATATTCGTATAGCTATAAAAAAGATTGATATCGGGAACAGACACACAATAATTCATACATTCACGGGTTAGAGTTACAAAATTAAAAAAAATACGGTCGTAATGAAAGGTTTCCTAATCAGAGCCAGCCTACACGACTTTGAATTGATACAAAACTAATGGAAAATAAAAGTAGATGAAAACTTGAGAACGAGAGGTAAAATCTAAATCAAAATAACTGAGCAAAGGGACAAATTTATCACATATCGTACCAATAACATGTCAACATTTAGTTAGTATTCCTGTGGCAATGTTCCAACCTTCTAACTAACCCAACGAGACCACAACTTTCAGCAAGGTTTACGAGTTGGTGATGCATTCCTTCCTAACTAATTTATATCAAAAACTGTCCTCTACATTTCGCTAAAACAGCATCCCTATTTCATTTATATGCATCCCTTCATATTTCACTTAAATATATTCCTCTATATTTCACGCAAATATGAATTTTCCATATTTTAGGTAAAAATGTTCCTCCACATTTCACTAAAATTATTCTGTATTTCAGCTGAATGAATTTATCTACATTTCATTCAAACAAATTCCTCTATGCTTTACTGCCAAATAAATAATGTTTTTATTACTTGACAATTTTTTCAACTTATCAATTAAATGTCGGGAATAAATTAAACAGGAACAGTGCCGCCCTTCCTCACGCCCCCCACGTCGACGGACACCTTACTCCCACGCTACTCCCCAATGCCTTCTTTAATGTTCACTAGCCCCAAGCCGCCCTTCACTGTCTACCCCACACGTCTCCTTGGAAATGAGAACCCCACACCAAGTTCTCTCACCCTCCTCACCATCCCACAGTGACGGACGCCCACCACACGCCCCCTCCTGTGATAAATTCCCACGTTTCCCCTCCAGACTCCACCAGCATGAGAGTATAATTTCCCTCAGACTGCCACGGAACTCGTTCATATTCATCATTTTTAGTCCGCCCACACTACCTAAATGCAACCCCTTCATCTCTTTCCTCCCACCTCGACCTCTCCTCCTTCAACAGCTCCTCACCTCCATCGGTCCCTCCTACTTCCTTTGTCCTCCATCACCTCCATCGACCCCCAACACTCTTTTTCCCATCTTTCAACTTTCATTGTTTTCCTACCACACTTCCGTCCTTGAAGACTTTTTCTTTAGAGTGGTGCCACAACCTCATTTTGGCACAAGCTCCTGATGTTATGGAAACTTGGTGATTGGAAGTGTAGTGCTGGCCAAGATAGGAGAAAGGGCGTTTTGAAAGAAAATTTGATGGGAAACTTCTGATGGGGGTTGCTGATGTGTGTATGATGTGACTTGATAAATGAAGGCGTGATAGCGTCAGTACGACAAAGAAGAGTGACGGGTGCCTCGGGATGGCAGTGTGATGGATATGTGATGGAATCTGATGAGTGACAATGTAACAGACAGGACAACCAGGAGAACCTTATATAAAAGTTCCTCATGGGCATATATTGACGCTTTATATGGGAAGACGAGAGAGGTGGGAACATGATGGGGAGGTCGGATGCTTAATGGGAACTCCTTTATGTAAAAACTGAAATTGGGATTGAAAAATGAAGGTGTGCGTGACAGGGGGGGGGGACAAGATATGGTAGGGGGTGAGGGGGACGTATTGAGCGGACCTCACTCTAGATGGGAATCACGATAGGTACAGGCGCTGCTGTGGCCACGTCAGCTGTTCCCTTCCCACCCTTGGAGTTGCTTGACGGTGGCCCAACATATTCCCCGCCTGCACCCTGGCCTCCTGAGCACCTCCAAGTCTCCTAGTGCCAGCCTGCGTATGCAAATGGACTGAGGGGCGAGGGAATATGAGAGGATAGATGCAAGGACCGTGGCAAGGGAGAGAGAGGGAGTAAGGTATAGACTATGTTACTATAGCAGGATTACATATTACCAACGCAAATTTTTTTAAGGGAGAGGAAGTGAAATTATTTACGTGTGTGTGTGTGTGTGTGTAGGTTGCTTTATGTGAATATGTGTATGTGTGTCTATGTTGAATGTATGCGAGTGTTCCTCCGTGATGCAAGTCCGTAAAGTAAGAGAGGTATAAGAGGAAAAGTAAAGGAGAGAAGGAGGTGGACTGACATGAGAGGAAGGCAAGGACATTACGAAAAAAAGTGTGGAAGGAGGTTGGGATCGGAGCGTGGGAGGCTGAGTAGAGGACGGCAAGGAATGATTGGTTAGTTAGAATGGAAGTGAGAGGTGAACGAAAGGTAAAGAAAAACTGGGAGAAGACACCTATGCACGATAAGGCTGAAAAGGACGTGTTGAAACAGAGAGATCATACATTAGTAGGAGAGTGAGGGTTAAGGGGGCCTGAAGTGGGATGCAAGAGAAATAGAGAAATGAGTGATGAGAGACGAAGGAAGAATAGGTGTGAAGTGGAGAAAGGTTTTCTGGGAGTGCATGGGTTAGGTATTCGAGACGTAGGAGTCGAGGGGAATGTGTAGGGTGGAGAGACGAAAGAGTGGGAGGAGAGGGTCAGGTGTGGGTGAGGAGAGGGTCAGGTGTGGGGGAGGAGAGGGTCAGGTGTGGGGGAGGAGAGGGTCAGGTGTGGGGGAGACGAGAAGCTTGAAAGAAAAAGTCAAGCGTGGGAGTAGAGGGAGTCAGGTGTGGGAGAGGAGGAAAACTTGGAAGAAGAGTGTCAGGTGTGGGGTGGGGTGGAGTAGTGGAGTGGGGTGGAGTAGTGGAGTGGGGTAGTGTGGTTGGAGTGGAGTGGGGTGGGGTGGAGTGGCTGGGGTGGAGTGTTTAGGGTGGGTAGTGTGGTTGGGGTGGGGTAATGTGGTTGGGGTGAAGTAGTGTGTTTGGGGTAGGGTGGTAAGTAAGTAAAGTGAGCCTGAGGAGAGAGGGTGGGCCAGAAGATGGTCTGCCGAGGCCTGAGGGTCGACATACCACCCCAACCCAGATCACAGTGGTTGAAGCAGACAGGCACGCCACACGCAGAGCCAGACACCACAAACCAACCAACGCCACAACACGCAAAAATATCACCTTAAAGATGTAGTCTCAAACAAACAACGGGTCGTGGCTCTTCACAAACAGGGAGTTATTGATGTATGTGTGAATTGATGTATGTGTGAATTAATGTATGTGTGAATTAATGTATGTGTGAATTGATGTATGTGTGATTTGATGTATGTGTGATTTGATGTATGTGTGATTTGATGTAGGCTATGTATTTCTGCATCTATTGGTGTATGTATTGTATATGTACGCATTGTGTGTTGCCTACAGTATGTATGTGTGCTTGTTTGTACATGCGCATGCACAGGTTATGACCAACGCTATATCACTTTAGAGGTACACTTTAAAGCAGAGAAAAATCGTAGCCCTTCTGTTTAAAAAATTGGGATACCAGTTAACCAGCACATGAACTGAATATATTAGTGGCTTCGGAGTGAATGATTAATTATGATGGAGGAAAAATCGTGAGGTAGTAATTTGACGCCATTGTGCTTTGTGACTGGAGGTGTAAGTCTGTCTTGGCCAACCCTACCTCCAGTCACGTCTGTCTTTACCCACGTCAACACCACACCCACACCTGACCCATGCTAACACCACGCCCACACCTGACCCATGCTAACACCACGCCCACACCTGACCCATGCTAACACCACGCCCACACCTGACCCATGCTAACACCACGCACACACACGACCCAAGCTAACACCACGCCCACACTTAACCCATGTTCACATCATTCTCTTACTTTAAAAATAAAAATTGCTAATACACACCATTCTCACACCAGCATATATCAATTCTAGATAGCAACACACACACACACACACACACACATTCCCAGTCCCTCTCACCCCACTCCTTGTCTTCTCTGCAACGTTGCAATTTCACCCTTTTTCCCGGTGTGTGTGTGTGTGTCCCTCTGTGTCTCTTCCCAGGGGCTGGTGTGATGGATGGTGGTGGTGGTGGTGGTGTAATGGAGTGGTGGTGGTGAAAGTGGTGGAGATGGTGTAAAGGATGTAGGTTGTGATGGTGGTGGTGAAATGGAGCAGAGTTGGGATGGAGATGGGGTAATGGAGTGGTGGATGGTGGTGGTGGTGTAATGGAGTGGTGGTGGGATGCATTGGTGGTGGGATGGAGGAGTGGTGATGGTGTTGGTAGTGATATTTGTGGTGGTGCTGGGAGAGTATAGTTGTGGTGGTGAAATGGTTGGAGTGGTGGAGTGAGGGTGGTGGTGGTAGAAATCCGATGGAGTGACGAGTGGTGGTGTGGTGGCCCAGCAGACTATCTCTCTCTCTCTCTCTCTCTCTCTCTCTCTCTCTCTCTCTCTCTCTCTCTCTCACACACACACACACACACACACACACACCTAGACACGAATATGCATACGCCCACATGCCTGCAAATGCATACACATGACAATGCATAATCTCATGTGAATATACGACTCTCGTATTCATATTGCAAGGCATACATTTATACACATCAATTATTAACACATGCAATTATTTTTTACACACACACACACACATACACATACACACATACACACACAATCACACACTAACACACACAAACACACACACAAACACACAAACACACACACACAAACACACACACAAAAACACACACACACATTGCTTGTAGGGAATAAAGATGGTTGAATATTTGTTCCCACCAACCTTCATTTTACTGCTCTCTGGTGGCAGGTACAGGAAATAGAAGCCTGGGAATGATTTAACCTATTGTTTCGCTGCCCTCTGGCGGAAACATTCACAAGCTCAATCACGCAAGGAAAAGAACTGAACGAACTTTATAGCCTTGATTGCACGCATAACACCTATTCTCCCTCTCTCACTCTCTCTCTTTCTCTCTCTCTCTCTTTCTCTCTCTCTTTCTCTCTCTCTCTCTCTCTCTCATGTGCGTCCCCATAAAAAGAGGTCATGTAGTAGTGCCACAGAGAAATGACGCAAGCACGTAAAGCCCTTCACGATTATTATATGATTGTAGCAAGATGAAAGATGATGAGTGTTTTATGTGAGGCAAGAGCAGTGGGTCAGCGAGTGCCAAGAAAGGTTACCATTGCTACTTTTACACTATAGTCCGTGTTGAAGGTTTCCCATTATCTGTGAAGACTCTTAATTAAGGGGCTATAACAACCAAGCTACATGGATGTATTTCGTACACATATATAACTACCATCGTTGGTTCTACTGCTCCAAAACGTAATCAGAGTTGTCGGTCATAGTACAATATCGACCTCAGAAACACCACTATAATGTCCGGGAAGGTAACAAGGCTATATAAGAGGAGGAGCGGTAGCCTACATTAGTCTCATCACACTGAGATGGTGTTGCGCAAGGTGTTCTACTCACGTTGTCAGGATCTATCTCCGGTACAGTTGCAATCACAGTTTAGTGGTAGATTGAATTTTGTGTATTGTGGCAACTATTAGATATGAGTATTTTGGCATAATATTATCTATTTTGTTATTGCAAGTGATCAATGAAATACAAATGGAAACATTTCTAATGTAATGTCACGTAATCTTCTCACTCCGCAGAAAGACAGTTCAGAGATACGCTTTTCACAGCTTACACCATTTATGATTTCTTCCACGCCAAGAAAACTTAAATGAATACATGAAACTGTATGGCGACACACAGGTAAATGGAGAAAGAATAATAGGATAAGAAACAAAACTGGATGTTGGGATAGCAAAAAGAAACTCATGAAGGAAATAAGAGAGACCAATACAAGGATACAAAATGCGCGTCAGGAAGTTGCGTTATAGGATAAAAATATTACCAGTGTGTGACGGATTGTTATCTACTCATTCATGGAGTGGCCGAGTATATTATATTGTTATGATAACCACAGAAATCAAATATCTAATGGAAAGTCCGGTACATTATCTTTGTGGGATGTAAGAGTTGACTAATTATAGGAACAATGTGTGTGTGTGTGTATGTGTGTGTGTACATAAGGAACTGTGTATGTGTATATTTAAAAACTGTATGTGTGTGGGTGTGGGATTGTGTGTGTACTAAAAAAACTGTGTATTTGTATATTAAGGAACTGTGTGTGTGTGTGTGTGTGTGTACTCAAGAAACTGTGTATTTGTATATTAAGGAACTGTGTGTGTGTGTGTGTGTGTGTACTCAAGAAACTGTGTATTTGTATATTAAGGAACTGTGTGTGTGTGTTTGTGTGTGTACTCACCTATCACAGGGTGGGGGTAGGGTGGTCTGGGCTAGTGCCACCTCAGGAGCCGCCATCACCACCGCCGCCACCGCCACCCACCACGTCGTCAGCATCAGGCCGCCATGCCCAGGCCGCCACCACCCACCACTTCGCCTCTCCGCCATCACCTGCAACAACAACAACACCATGAGAATATGGATAAAGAAAATAATTACATGGACTGGAACAGTGCAAACATTTTTTAGACCCACAAGTAAAATGACAGAAAATAATTATATGAACAGGAATTTAGACTCATTTTTTAGACCCACAAGAAAATGAAAGAAAATATTATTGCTTATGAAATTAATCATAGTGACAGGAATTGTGCAAGTATTTCCACCACCTATGAGAAAAAAAATAAGCAGAAACTAATCTTAAAAAGTGGAATAATTTTCAATTAAGGGGAGGGTATAGTATTGACATTTTTGGAGATAATGATTCATCCAAACTATTCCCAGCAACAGGACACCATTATTTTGGTTAATCTGGTCCTGTTTTCTGGTATACTTTGGAGGAATCAAGGCACTCAAATCTACCAAAAGTATACTCTTCCCTTAAGCATGGAATAGAGACCTGAACATTAACCAACAATGACCACCGATATATCCAAAACGATAATAACGAGATATACAACAATATAAGTGAGGGTAAGAAGGTACTTTTGACCACAAGAATTCGTACACACGCTGTTGTTGTTGTTTTTTGAGTGTTTACAACAACAACAACAACACACAGAAAATGTAAGACTACGTAACTGCAATGCCATATTAACTATGTATATTATTTTGCAATCACCGAGTCACTTAATAGATAGACCATTCATTCATTGCAGTACTTCCACAATAATAACCTCTCTCTTCATATAGCCTGTGTAAGAATTCATATAGCCAACCGTACAGTACACAGCATGAAGTGAGGTGGACTCAGAAACGAGTAAAATGATTAAATATAACGTTATTAAATATTTCCAATCAACAAGTATAAAGGTACACATAGAAAGATATAGGTGCCAGTCCGTGTTATTAGTCCTCTCTCTACCTGTACCAGTTATAAGTGCTGGCAACTGTATATTTTATCAGAACACTCTAAATAGCTGTACGAGATAACTTCTAATGATCAATCTTATGGTATATAGTAGTATTGAAGTTGATAAGACAGCGAGCGTCCTTTGTTGTCAAAATTGGAGCTGATGGTGAGCTTCCTGTGATCTAAATTGGAACTGATGCCGTTTATTGTAATAATAATAATAGTAATAGTAATAGTAATAATAATAATAATAATAATAATAATAATAATAATAATAATAATAATAATAATAATAATAATAATAATAATAATAATAATAATAATAATAATAATAATAATAATAATAATAATAATAAATCACTGACTAAACAAGGGAATACGAAATTTCTGTTTTCCAATTAATTTGTTTTTGCTGAAGAAAAGAGATCGATATTCACTCAAAATATGAGAAAATAGCGAACTGGAAAAGACGCAATATATAGAAGTAATGGGCTTCCGAACCCCGTTGTTAAGGAGACGGCAAATAGAAGTAGGGGAATTTCATCCTAATATCGGAACCAGCAGGAGTAGAAGCTTCTTATTGGCTCTGAAAATATGTCAGAGGTTGCCAAGGAAACGCAGACCGAGCAACTTAATACTTCTAGGGAGGGAAGGAGGGAGTAATGATGGAGGATATGGAGGGAGAGAGAGAAGGAAGGAAGGGAGAGAGAAGGAAGGAAGGAAGGAAGGAAGGAAGGAAGGAAGGAAGGAAGGAAGGAAGGGAGGGAGAGAGAAGGAAGGGAGGGAGAGAGAAGGAAGGAAGGGAAAGAGAGAGAAGGAAGGGAAAGAGAGAGAAGGAAGGAAGAGAGGGAGAGAGAAGGAAGGGAATAAGAGAGAAGGAAGGGAGGAAGGAAGGTGATGCAGTGGGAAAGATAGAGGAAGGGAAATGGAATGAGAGATAGAGAGAGAACAACAATTAGTGTGGGATAAGTATGGTACTGATAGATGGTTTGGGAAGAAGGCTTTGCTGCCATAGGAGGAGGAGGAGGAACACGACAGGGACAGTAGATGACGAATATGTGAGGGGAGGAGGGGACAGAGGAGGGGAGGAGGGGGCAGAGGAGGGGAGGGAGTGGGAATAGACACGTGAGGAGGAAGGAGATAGAGGAGGGGAAGGGGGCTGAAGAGAGGAAGGAGGGGAGAGAACATAGGAAGTGATAGGACAAGTAGAGAGGGAACAGAAGAGGAGAGAGGAGAGTAGGGAACAGAAGAGGAGAGAGGAGAGGAGATAACAGAGGAGGGAAGGGAACATAGTAAGGGAGGGAACAGAGAAGCGAGGGAGAGGGTGCAGAGAAAGAGAGAGGGGGGTGCAGAGGAAGAGAGAGGGGACGGAAGAGGGGAGTGGGGACAGACACGTGAGGAGAAGGGAACAAGAGGCAGGATAGGGTGACAATCATGTAAGAAGATATGAGGACGTTTCAGGACTGTTGACCGAGACTGGACCATAATAATACAGAGCATCCAGTCGTGTCGGCACAATAGAGACACAGTAATCAGCTCCTCTCATTCTGACAACGACTTTCGATGGCAACCGTATACGAAAAGAGAACGATACTCCACACACACACTGACACACACAAACAAACAAACACACACACAGACACACTTTTATGGAATACGTTATAATTGATATACATAGGGATCAGTAGTTTTTACAGATATAGATGGACACATTTATAGAACACGATCATTCGCACATAAAAATTCACAGATAGACGCATAAACGCACGTGCAGATAAATATTCACAGTCGTATTTGCATATAAACAGCCATATAACGAACATTTCTCTGGTATAATGTATGCAGGGACATTTCAAGGCAATGAGAGAAGGGGAAGAGATAAAAGAGAGAAATAAAATTGAATGAGAACGAATGACGGGGGACAAGTGAAGAGAAATGACAAAGAGGAAGGGAAAATAGAAGAGACGTAATTTAGTCGATGGAGAGAGAGAGAGAGAGAGAAAGAGAGAGAGAATATGAGGTAGAGTGACATAATTTAGAGAGATTCTGGAGGAGGGTTATGAAATGTAAGGAGTTGGTGATAGAAAGTGTGAAAATAATTGAATTTTGAGGTATATATTAGTAAAAATTGATTAAGTGAGGAGGGAAGAAGTAAGGAAGGTGGGTGTTAGCACGTGGGAACGAGGAAGTGTATATACAGTACGTAAAAAGAATGGGGGTGGGCGAGTGAGAGAAAAAGTGAGGATGAATGAACGCGGAAGTGCATGATATTATGTAAGTGAGAGCATGGGTGAGTGTGAAAAGCTGTGCTCGGTCGCGTTTATTTCTGAGTGAGGGAAGGAAGGAAGGGGAGTGACAATGACAGAGAAAATGAAGGGGAAGGCTGTGTAAGGGAGAAAAGGAAGCGAGGATAAAAGTGAAGGAGAGTGACTGTGAAAAGGAGCGACTGTGAATGAAGGTATACGACAAAAACGTAAGGGAACGCGACAGAGATGTTGAGTTTACAAATGAAGAGGAACAGATTGCCTATGAGATTGAGTGACTGCAATAAGAAGAATGAGAGTGACTAATTAAATAATGAAGGAGATGAAGAGTAAATAATTGAGTGACTAACTGGATATGCAAGCGAGTGAGTGAAGGAGGGAGTTACGAAAATACAAGAGTGTGAAAATGAGTGAGTTAGGGTGTGAAAGAGTGTATAAAACTATAATTCGTTAGTTGAAGTGATGGAATGAGTGAGCGAAGAAGAGAGAATTAAAATATGAGCAAGTAACAGCAGAAATGATTGGTGAGTGTGGACAAGTGTGAGAGAGAGAATGGAGTAGATCCTAATTAAAGGAGTGAATGAGGTAGAAAATGAAGGAATGAGACAATGAGTGTTTGAGTGAGTGAGTGTGGAGGGGGAATGAAGTTTGTGGTCACGGTATCGTCACGTTACCTTCACAAGCATCACGGTAACCAGACAGTCAACACTCCTCTCCTCCTTTACAGTATTTATAGAGAGAGAGAGAGAGAGAGAGAGAGAGAGAGAGAGAGAGAGAGAGAGAGAGAGAGAGAGAGAGAGTGTGTGTTACAGGGCATGGGAAAACCTCACTAACTCTTTTACTTCAGTCATCTTCATCTGTTTCCTCGTCTCTCTGTCTGTCTCCTCGTCTCTCTGTCTCCTCGTCTCTCTATCTGTCTCCTCGTCTCTCTCTCTGTCTCCTCGTCTCTCTGTCTCCTCGTCTCTCTGTCTCCTCGTCTCTCTGTCTCCTCATCTCTCTGTCTCCTCGTCTCTCTGTCTCCTCGTCTCTGTCTGTCTGATTGCCTGTCTCTCTGTGTGTCTCCTCGTCTCTCTGTCTGTCTCCTCGTCTGTCTGTCTGTCTGATTGCCTGTCTCTCTCTCAAAGCACTTCAATTCACGCACCACTTGTTTTCACATATTCCTAACCTCTTTCTTCCACTACTTCGTTCATTCTATTTCTCCACCAATTCTGCTATGCCTCCTTTATCTTTCCACCATTCTTATCGCCTCCATCTTTTCTTCACATCCATTTCTCTCCGCTCCTTCTCCTGTATTCCTTTTCCTCTTTCACTTCTCCTCTTCCCACCTTTTCTTTTCACCATTCTCTTATTTTTTCCCTCTTCACGCTTCTGATTCCCTGATGCTGAGTAACCAGGCAGTGAGTGAGAGTGCATATACAATTAACAATATAATTATGTAAACGAACAATTTTGTGAGTATGGACAAATTTATGTGTTTTCATTGTGCGACCCATTATTATTTTTCACATTGATGCACACAGTAACACACCTACGCATGCAAGGATGTACAGAATTCACTGAAAACATAAAAACGGCACTCATACACATGCAAGCACACACAAAAAGCATTGACACACACACATACATACATACACACATACACACATACATATATACACGCACACACATACATTCGTCTCTGACTGACGACAACCGTATGACTCGGCACTAAAATTAATATGACAGAATTTCTCGCTACCATCTGCAATTTCATATTACACTGCAAAGCAATTTAATTTCACATTACCGAGGAAAGCTTGCCCCGCCTGCCGCTAGGGTGTACCGCTCTTGCCACAGCCACAACTTTGGGCTAAGAGGCTATTTTCCAGCACCGATGCTCTGAGCGGGACACCAGACCTTACATACGGACAGTTTACCACGGCACTGGGACTCGGGGAGGACATGTGTAGTCGTACGTGGAGCTTTCATACAGACCTCACTAATACTTAAAGGAATAGTATACACTTTTAAAAGATTGGAGCGCCTTGATTTCTCCAAAGTATATATGCCTAGAAACAGACCCGACCCAGATGAAGAAAAATAATGGTATCCTGTTGTTGCCTGGAATAGTTTGGAGGAATCATTTGCTCCAGATTTACCACCCCAAAACAATGTGCTATAATATATAACCCCTTTAATTAAAGAACGATATATAGAGATAATGAACGATAAAACTAACATAAAAACTACGACGATGATGATGATGATGTGAGGTTTAAAGGACGCGTCGAAGTATAAAGGAAGTTGTGGAGCGTAAAGGATTCCGTAGGTAATAAAGATCTTCCGGGAAAGGTCCCTCCGTCTTGGTGGGGAAAACAAACCAGCATTCCCCTCCACTTCCCTATTAATACCAAACACACTCTCCACCATTTCTCCATCACTCGTTCTACACCACTCCTCCATCACTCGTTCTCCACTATTTCTCCATCACTCGTTTTCCATTACTACACCATACCTCCATCACACGCTCTCCACAATCACTCCTCCATCACTCGTTTTCCACCATTCGTCCTTCATTAACAGTTTTCCACCACTCCTCCATCACTCCTTCATTACTCGTTCTCCATCACTCGTTCTCCACAACTATACCCAACCTATTCCTCGTCTTCCATTTTATCCTTTCATCCACTACTTTCACTTCTCCATCCCTTCCAGTTCATTCACTAATCTTTTT
Source organism: Petrolisthes manimaculis (assembly GCA_034508575.1). Lineage (NCBI taxonomy): Eukaryota > Metazoa > Arthropoda > Malacostraca > Decapoda > Porcellanidae > Petrolisthes > Petrolisthes manimaculis. The sequence goes on from JAWZYT010002735.1 coordinate 31,299, forward strand.
TTCACTTTCTTTCCTTCCACTCCTTTTACTCTTCCACTCTTTCCACTTTATGTATTCCATTTTTCCACTCCTTTCATTCCTCTAACCTTCCATTCACACATTCACTCTCCTTTCCAATCATTCTTAACTTCTGTCGTGCCATCCATCACTCTATTACTCTTACGTCCACTGTCTTTATTCAATACAGTATGTCTTTCACTCATCCCTTCAACCTTTGACATCTCTCTCTCTCTCTCTCTCTCTCTCTCTCTCTCTCTCTCTGCTTCTCCGTTTGTCTCTCTTTCCTTTTCTATTCACTCTCCCCCTTCCTCCACATCAAAAGGATGCAAGTTAAACTATCCTTTTGTCTTTCTCTATATCTTACACACACACACACGCACACACACACACACACACACACACACACACACACACACACACACACACACACACACACACACACACACACACACACACACACACACACACACACACACACACACACACACACACACACACACACACACACACACACACACACACACACACACACACACACACACTAAAACAGCCAATTTCCAAAGACCAATATATTTATTTTTCTCAACAACTGAGGTCAGACGACAATGAATATCTTGAGACATGTTGAGGGAAGGAAATACTTAAATTAACAGCAAACACACTCCTGGAGGCGCATGGTCAGTGAAGCTTTGTTCCTCAGGTAAAAATGACTTAAGGAATGTCTGGAGAAGGAGAAGGAGGAGGAGGAGGAGGAGGAGGAGGAGGAGGAGAAGCAGGAGGAGGAATAGGAGGAGGAGGAATAGGAGGAGAAGAAGGAGGGAGGAATAGAAGGAGAAAAAGGAAGAAGATGAGGGGAGAAAGGAGAAGGAGGTAAAAGAATGGAAGGAGTATGAAGAATTACTAACCTGCTGATGTCATATTTGGTGGTGGTGGTGGTGGTGATGGTAGTGATGGAGAAAGTAGTGGTAGTGGTGTAAGTAGCGGTGGTGATGTAAGTTGTGGTGGTGGTGGTGAAATTGGTGTTGGTGGTGGTGGTGGTGAAATTGGTGGTGTATGGTGCAAGTGGTGGTGGTGGTGGTGATGGTGTTAAGTGGTGGTGCAAGTGATAATGTTTTAAAAGAAGAGAAGTATGAGGAAAGAAAATATGAAGATGAGGAGCAAGAGAAGTACCTAGTGAAAGATGGCAAAATTTAATGAAGGAGGGAAGAAAGCTAAGAATAAAATTAATGAAATATTGAAGAAAAATAATTAACAGAAAGGAAAGAAGAAATATACAGTTCAATTCAAGAAAGAAGGAGTGAAAGAAAGCAGCATTCATTCAGACAAGTTAAAAGGTTGCATTTGTCTCACACCTCAGAGCCGGACAGCCAGTGACTTGGAGAAATGGTGGAGTGTTGGCCTATGTTAATGTCATAATTTGAGTGGTCGATGAGAGGTAATACGGCGAAGCTGGGGATAAAAGGCGACACAGAGAGAGAGAGAGAGAGAGAGAGAGAGAGAGAGAGAGAGAGAGAGAGAGTGAGAGATTAAAGACAAGACAGGTTAGGCAGATAAACTAAATCTGTAACTTATAATTGATTGACAAATGATAATACTTTAATATTGTACTTGCTGACGAATACCTTAACTGGGGGAAAGTATCAGAAGAAAAATAAAAAAACTGACACAGGGACGAATGAGTCAAGAAAAGAAGCAGCTTGTAGGGAGAGCGAGGAAGAGGAAGAAGAGCTGGCACAGATAATAAAGAAGAGAAGGAAGAGGTGGCACAGATAATAAAGAAGAGAAGGAAGAGTAAGCATGCATGGAGAAGAAAGAAGAGAAGGAAGAGCAAGCATGGAGAAAAAGGAAGAGAAGGAAGAGCAAGCATGGAGTGGAAGACATTAGCAAGTCGAGTACTGTTGGAGAGGTTATTACCAGGAGGGAAAGTCCAACAACAGCAGCAGCAGCAGCAGCAGCAGCAGTAGTAGTAAGGGCGTACACAGAATGGAAGCTTAGGAATGATTATACGTAGGTCAGTAGGTAAATAATCAGTAAGAAGTAAAAATAGATTCATACTAGGTAGATGTATGTACGAAAGAATATTATGTATGTAATGACTTTAAGGGTAAAATACACTTTTAGTATACTGAAGCGCCTTGATTCCTCCACATTATGTCAGGAAACAGGACCAGATTAACAATTGTAATGGTGGTCTGTTGTTTAGAAAAGTTTGTAGGAATCAGTAGTTGCTCTAGATTTACCAACGCCGTCTTTACCAAACGTATGGAACATCACTGACAAAATAATATATAATGGTATATATAGTAATAGTAAGCGGGAATAATGCCGAGGAGTTATATAAAACACACCGGTAGAAACTAGTTATTATTGTGTTAGGAAAACCATTACACAAGAACGTTACACAGAAATTCCACTCCAATAATAATGATATAAAGTGGAAAGACCTGACGTGGCCTACATAGATAATACCACCAAAGGAGAGGATGTTTATGTACACCAGCTTCAAGAGGCAAGGGTCAGTGATAATTTGATTGATAGATAGATAGATAGATAGATAGATACAAAGGTAGAGTTCGTTAGATAGATAGATAGATAGATAGATAGATAGATAGATAGATAGATAGACAGATAAATAGATAGATAGATAAATAGATAGATAGATAAACAGATAAATAGATAGATAGATAAACAGATAAATAGATAAATAGAGATAAATAGAGAGATGCAAAGATAGATAGTTTGATCAATAGATATATTGTAGTTTGATAGATCGATAGATAGATAGGTTTAGTAATATCAGCAACAAACAAGCACGTAAAACAGGCAAAACAGTGGGAATGGTTGAGTAAAATAGATAGATAAATAAATGGATTGATAAATAGATAGATAGATAACTTTAAAAACACCAGCAACACACAAAAGCGAGGAACAAGCAACAATAGAAATAGCTGAGAATGTAAACAAAAGGAAATACAATACCGTCGTCAAACTGGAATACAATAATATTCACATGTATACCTCCTTCCCCAAAGTAAATAATAATATACAGTACTATGATACAAGCGTCTTTAGTTCATGTAGACATTAATTTTCAGTCCCTAATGTGTACAGTTGCCTCCAAAATTTTCGAGACACTACCTACTAGACTCGAGGAGGTAGTGTCTCGAAATTTTTGGAGGCAATTGTAACATATTATGGTCCCCAGTCAGAAATGCTTATAATAAATACTCCATCAAAAAAGTCTAGATGTCGTGTTGTTAATATTACCCATAAGAGACATGAAAAATTTATAATGACCTTTAATCAATCTATTTCTTTTTCCATTCATCGACTCCCAACAACTTATCAGTGAGTGGGAATTAATCACTGTCACATCAGCTGAGTCCACCACCAACCTCTCCCTGACCCCTTCCTTCCCTTCTCATCCCTTCCCTTCCCTTCCCTTCTCCCTTTACGTCAACTGAATATGAAGAGTTGGAGCAGCATCCCCAGGAAAGTGTTCAATGGATCGGTGGAAGAAGGAGGAAGGAAGGGGAAGAGATATGTTTGTAAAATGTGGGAAAGAATTATCGACTAATGCATCTCTCTCTCTCTCTCGTAAATAAAGTCTATCGATAGACCTTATATCACACTGCAAGGACAGACAGACAGACAGACAGACAGACAGACAGACAGACAGACAGACAGACAGACAGACAGACAGACAGACAGACAGACAGACAGACACAGACAAACAGACAGACAGACAGAGAGAGAGGAAATCCCAGGCGTCACACCGTTAGCACCTGGTGGGAAATGTAAACAATGGTTCTTCTTTGACCAGGATGAGAAATTATTGAAAGAAGAAGAAAACCAAGAAGTGTTGCAGTAACTGAATACTGTGTGTCTGTTTACATACTCTCCACAGTAACAATAGCTTCACTAACACTATAAACGCTCATCATAGCTTCAGGCAAGAATAAGCATCTGAACATTTGTCCTTGTAATTTATAAGACTATGAAATTTGAAAACTTATTAATTGATATACGAGGTGGGACATTTTAAGTTTTCTGCACAGACGGCCACTTTACCTAAACTCACAAAATTAATCCACTCACATCAGGACAAAAAAAAAAAATTAATAAAAAAAAATAAAGTGAAAAAAGTGTTGTAAAAATATCAACAGACCGTCATTATTTGTGTGGACAGTGTGTCTTGTTTCCTCGGCAGCTCCTGGAACTTGAAACCCTAAGATATTCTCGTATTTCACTGGTAATTGTGTTTCGAGTCGTGGAAGAATTAGTCCGTCAGCTTGAGACACGTTCAACCAGCTCGGGCGTCAAGAGTCAACTGAAGTGGTGTACGGCATGTCATGTGGCAGGTAAAGCAGCCTTCGATGTCACATTTCCGGATACGAGGTAAATATTTATCAGTCTCCGGAAGGCCCTATCAAGTCGTGACGTCACTAGACACCCGCATCACGCCCCGCTAACCATCCAATCAGAGCGCTACGTTTTGTTTACTCTACTCCTTTGAGACTTACGATATAATAATACTACGGTAATACAACAACAACAACAACTACAGTACGTTCAACATTGCAATATAAATTTAAGTTAGGATATAATCCGGGTTGTAAATGTATACAAACAAAGTAATGAACAAACAAAGTTAATGAACATAAAATTATAAACTAATCCTCATGAGAGAAATAACAATGGGAGTCATGATGCAATAGGATATATCTATTGAGAGGAAAAGAAAACTCACGAAGACTAAGAGTTTCCTTTTGTAAACGTTTCAGTCAACATTAATTCAGTTGACCAAGTAGGTTTGTCTTCCGTTCTTTATTCTTTCATCGTAACTATTTAAACCAAGTAAATAGAATAGGACAAAATGAGGGATTACTTTACACATCCAATATAATAATAAATACCCCAAAAGGTACCGATGGCTAATCCTTCAATATTTAATTATTTCTATGGTTTAAAAATGATAACTGGAAATCTAGCACAGAAGCAAGTTCCGAAGGGAGGAAATGAATGACGTGTGTAGTAGGAAAGAAAGTAGGGGCCATCCGGTGGGAACAAGAAAATTAATGGTTTGCCAAGTGCGTCAGAGAGGGGGACGATCTGAATGTGTGATTATTTCCCAGACTTTATATGGACATCATGTAGCCTGGAGCGTGGAAAACATGTAAACAAAACATGTAAACAAAACAAGTATCTGTCCTGTATTTTTCTCCCCCTCCTCCTCCTCCTCCTCCTCATTCTCCTCATTCTCCTCCTACTTCTCTTCTTTTTTCTCCTCCTCCTTCTCCTCTTCTTCTTCCTCCTTCTTCTCTTCATTGTTCTCCTCCTCCTCCTCCTCCTCCTCCTCCTCCTTCTCCTTCTTCTCCTTCGTCGTCTCCTCCTCCTCCTCCTCCTCACTGTGTCCGAATTGCAACACGTCCTGGATTTCAAAGCCCCGGGGACTGACAGCTCATTAGGTTGTTGTTATGGTTACTATTGTTATTGTTGCTGCACTGTTGTAGTTACTGTTGTGGTTGCTATACTGTAGTTACTGTTGTTGCTGCTATATTGTGGTTACTGTTGCTGTTGTTGTTGCTCCTGTTGTGGTGGCTGTTGTGTTTATTTTATTTTTATTTGTTTTGTCTGCCAGTTTGTTATTAGGACTTTTATGTATGACTGGCAAAAGGTTATCTGAATTAGGGAGGGATCTGGGTATAGATATTTTACATTAGATATTTAAGAATGAAGGTGAAATATTGACGGTGTGTGTTGATTCCATTAATGTTGAAGTTTATTGCAGGATAACTTAATCAACAAACAGAATCCTTTATGGAACTTAAACACATGAATCAATTAAAAAAAAAAGTATAAAGTTGCAGAATTAAAAGAATTGTTCGTGTATTTATTATCAAACAACATGTGTTTTGATTTCGCCGTTGGGTTGGAATTTATTTTACACTCCATAGTCGCCCCTTCCCTTCACACAAACTTGTCCCTTCACAGATGTTTGCCCTGACCTTCTTTCCTTCATGTCTTCCTCTCTCTCTTTTCTCTCTTACAGACTACCTCTTCTGTCCATTCCTCTCACATGAATGCCTTCTCTCTTTCTGTTCATTACATCCATTCCTCCATACTGATTTCATACTGATATTGTTAACACCTTTTCCTCTCTGTTTCTGACTTTTACCTCCTCCTCCTCCTCCTCCTCCTCCTCCTCCTCCTCCTCCTCCTCCTCCTCCTCCTCCACCTCCTTCTTCTCTTTTATTTTACATTCCCTCGTCGCCTCCTCCCTTCCTCCCTCCCTCCCAAAAATGCCTCCACCTCCTCAGAGACCGACCAGACAAACAGCCAAGTACGTGACCTAACCTCTGTCTCACCAGCCTCACCACAGATCTGTCCTGATATTCCCCACTCTTCCTCAGGTAGCCAGGGATCCCGAACCTGCCCAGAATATCACAAGCTTAAATTCCAGTCAAAACACCTGGCGCCTCAACGAGACACTATTTCCACCCACTGGCTTCTTTCCCTTTACCCACACATACCACTTGACATCATTTACATTTTCGTCTGAGACCCGACGATTCTTCTTGTCGGAGAGATGATGCACTGTTGATGTTCACACCTTAAGAATTATTTTATCAGTTTCAAACAACTGTGACATTTAACCCTTGCTCTTATTTTTTTTAGGGGGAAGGGACAATCTCCAATCATTGAGTCCATATATATGTAAGCATTGTCAGCACAAAGTCATTAGTTTACACACACACACACGCACATACACACGCACGCGCACACGCACACACACACACACACGCACACTCAAGTCACTGGCCCGATCACTAAAAAAATTCAGTCCTTCGCAACTCCAATTCACTCGCCCACAACACCACATCCTCCCACCTACCTAACTCATCCATCCACACCTTCACCCACAATTAATCCTACTCACACCAGCACACGCCCCCACTCAACCACTTCACTCAAACCTCCGTACTCCCACGCAACCCACGCAACCCACACTCCCACACACACACACACCCTCATCCTAGTCCTTACCCTCTCACTTCACTTGCACACTTAGACTAGCAAACACACTTTTACTTATCAGTATCTACGCACTCACATAAGCACCCATGTACCTTCTCCCTTACCTACCTACCTACCAACACCAACAGCTACACATGTATCACCCACATTAGGACTCACCTTGCCTCACCCACCTCCACACATATACTCCCCACTATCCTCACCCAACACTTCCTTCCCCTACACCTAAAACCACCCAAACACCCACGCAGACTCCCGTGTACCCTCTCTCATTCCCACATCCCGTAACCCAGGTCCCTCTCACACATGCAGATCCAGGCGAGGTCGTTCTTATCGCGCAATGGAGTGGAGGATTTGTCTTGGCTGGTACCTCTGTGTGTGTGTGTGTGTGTGTGTGTGTGTGCTGGGAGGGAGAGGAGGGGAGGGGAGAGGAGGGGAAGGAGGCACCAGGGTCAATGTAGCTGAAACCAGGAAAAGGGAGAGAGAAAGAGTTAAGTAGAAAGTGAGGAGATGTTAAAAATATATAAAGAGAGGGAGAGAGATGTAAGGGCAGAAGGGAAAGAAGTGACATGCAAGGTGAATGTAAATAGGAAAGAGAGAAAATGGTGGGAATGGGGAAACAAACAGAGAGAGAGAGAGAGAGAGAGAGAGAAGGGGAGAGTAAGTGCGAAAATAAAAAGGAAATGAATGGGAGAAGGAAAAATGAGAAATAAAGAGAATTGAGAAATAGGAGGTAAGAGAAAGAGCAAATGGGAAAATAATGTGAAGGAAAGTGAAGGACAATGGGGAAAAATTGACAAGAAGAAGAAAAAGAAAGGAAAAGGAAAAAGAGAAGAAAGGTACAGTGAGAGGGAAATGGGAAACGAATGCGAGAGGAAAATGGGAAGAGAAGGCGAGAGAAAATGGAGAGAAGGAAATTCATGAATAAATGAGACTTATAGATAGAGATGAGAGGAAACAGGGACAGATAAAACTCTAGGAAAGGGGGACAGGATGGGGGGAGAGAGAGAGAGAGAGTGTTTGTGTGTGTTGTGTGTGTGTGTGTGTGTGTGTGTTGTGTGTTGTGTGTTGTGTGTGTGTGTGTACGTGAGGGCTTACATGTTTACTTGGCTGTGTGGTGTTTGAATCTGTGTGTGAATTTGTATAGGGTCGACCTCGCTCCAGCAAAACATATTCATAAGATCTTCCGCACAATAAAGTTCATACCGTATACAATTTTCCACGGCCCCTAAAGAGAAGTGCCTACTCTACTCTACCCTAAAACTGCATCCAGATTTTTCCCTTAAACTTAAACTCCAACTTTAGTGTATATATATAGCATTTACCCACTGAAACAACCTAAACATTCTATAATATCCTATACAAAGAGCTTTATATAATTGGGATGACAAACACTAACCATTTATTTATATGATTTATATGTTATCCCCGACAAAAACAATAATGCAGAAATTCCCACTGAAGAAAAATCATCAAAAACTTTTATTCCACTACAAACTCTATTAAATACTGAATATCTGTTCTACTAAACTTCAAAACAAAACCTATGGAACCTTTTAGTGCTTATAAGATCATTCAACTCCCACAATGGTGCGAATAGAATCTCTCATTGAATTGGTACACAGTTTTCTTCCACTCGACAAAACAATATGATTTCTCCCCTCCAGAAGCAGGCATAAAGGAACTGTACCGAGAATGCCTCCTATAACAATCATCCCATTCAAAGAAGTGCATTTCAGAAAGCCTGTATACAAAGAGGTTTTTATTTATATCATAGAATATCCCAAACAACGTGTACCTACCTACTTCTTCAAATCATTTTTACAGAGGATTTCCCCCAGTATGAAAAATTGTAAATAGCTATGAACCGGCAGCACACAAAACAAATAGCTACCTCCTACAAAAACTATTGTTTATATTGGATCTACAAATTGGCTTAGGATATATATAGAAAGGGTATCACACAAAAATTATTATGATACACAAGAGGAAATTTAATGTTTTTTAGCTGAGATTGTGCTGCTTTTTTCACACGAGCTTTGAATCTGTGGTGGAATGATACTCAGAACTATTTGAACTATATTATGTTTATGTGTATTGCCTCATCAGGGGTTAATTTACTTCATTTCTGGTGGGATACAAGCATTTCAGTGGTGCGGTAAAAAAAAAAAAAAAAAAAAAAAAAAAAATAGTGCCCAGAGCTGTACATACATTACATACACAGACACCAAACATCACACCAATTCACATCAAGCAATACAAACAATGTACAGTACTTACATAAAGCACGTAAGGGGATACTACAAGAACAACACATTTTTATAGTCCTGCATGTGTTTAATACTTTCCCCTTCCTCACTTTCCCATAACATCCTAAAGTGGTCTCTTATATACACACATACATACATTTCTCTGCTTGTAGATTACCCTTGTTAATGCAGGTGTTGGGAGGAGGAAAAAATTCGCATGCAAAAGGGAAACTCGATGAATATAAATTGCTTGAATATCTTCCCTAATGTTATGAATACAAAAACACTCCCTTATTTTACCGTCCACGGGTTCGATTGTCTGTCTGTGCTTGCCAATCTACCCTCTGTGCGTGTGCATGTGCGTGTGCGTGTGCGTGTGTGTGAATGTGCTTGCTTGTGTGTGTATTTGTGTGTGTGTATATAATGTATGTGTGTAAGAGTCGGCTCGATTGCTTATTTTGTGTGAATCTCTTAAAGTAGGGACAAGAAGAATAGTAATGCCGGTACTATTAGCATGCATGGTTAGTTTACTCTCCTAAATTTAAACTACCTTTCTTCGTTCACTATCTGTCTTCCTTGTCTTTCTACTTCATCACAGGGTTTTTTCACCTCTCTTTCACCCAACACGATTCCTCCTCCTACTCCTCCTCTCCCTCTCCCTCTCCCTCTCCCTCTCCTTCTCGTCCTCCTCCCCTCCTATTCCCCCTCCTTCTCCTCCTCTCCCACTCCTTCTCGTCCTCCTTCTCCTCCACCTCTTTTCCAGATCTTCCTCACTCTCTCCCACCACCACCACCACCACCATTATCATATTATTTTGCTCTCAACTGCAATCCAAGTACATTCCACCTCTCCCAACAAGCCCTCGACCCCCACACCCCACTCCCACATCAACCTCGTGCCCATATAGCCGTTTTCTGCACCTCTATTATGCCAACCAATATATCTTTTCTCACTCCCATTATGTCCATCAATATACCCTTTTTCCCTCCCATTATGTACACCAATCTACCCTTTTTTCCTCCCATTATGTACATCAATCTACTCTTTCTCCATCCTATTCCTCCTCGTCCCTTCACCATCAGTTCTTAACCTATTCTCTCCACCAACATCTTAATCCCTTTCTCTCCCTCCTATCCATCTGGTTCGCTATTTCTCCCATTCGCTCTTTTTCTTTTTCTCCATCTCCTGTCTACTACTATCTGCTAATAATAATCTTCATCTTTTAATCTTCTCTTCCCCCTTCCTTTATTACAGTATGTTTTTCCATTCCTTGCTCCCTGGCCAGAAACATGCACCCCTCCCATCTCTTCCCCTCCCTTCCCTTCCCCTCCCCTCCCTTCCCTTCCCTTTTCCTCCCCTCCCCTCCCCTCCCTTCACTTCTCTTTCCCCCACCACCCCCCTTCCCATTTTCCCACCACCTCCCTCCACTTTCTACTCTTTACCCCCTGCCCCGAAACACACTAAGTGGAGAAGCAATTTCCACACCCATTGAATATTTTCCATGAGGTGGGAGGAAAGGAGATAGAGAGAGAGAGAAGAAGCAAGCAGCAAGTAAAGGAGAAAGAGAGAGAGAGAGGGGGGGGGAAGGAGCATGCAAGTAAAAGAGAGAGAGAGAGAGAGAGAGAGAGAGAGAGAGAGAGAGAGAGAGAGGGCGAGCGAGGTTGCCGTGATGGTCGCCTCAATCATGCTTAATGTGGTGTAAAGTTGTTTGCGGCTCCCGTTACATAGTCGTGAAAAATGCCGCTAAAAAACCTGGCTGTGAAATGGCGATGGTGGTGATGATAGCGGTGGGTGTGTGGGTGGGTTGGTGGCATTGATAGTGATGGTTATAGTGATAGAGTTTGGTGGTAATGATAGTGGTGGAAATAGTGATGGTTACAGTGATAGAGTTTGGTAGTAATGATAGTGGTGGGAATAGTTATGGTAGTATAAGAGATATACAAACCCTGAGTGATTATATACGAGCCTTCATGAGTAACATATATAGTACAGTCGGCGGCAAAAGTCCTGCTGCCTCACTTGCTTCATCAAGGCAGGATATGTTCATAGACTCCAGATTAGTACGTGTAGAAAACGTGTATATTTCTCGAGTCCATGAACATTGCATGTCTCGGTGAAGCAGTTGAGGCGACACGACTTCTGCCGCCGACTGTACTTAATAATAAGCAATGGAATTTTTAAGTTGTTGCATTCCCTGAACCCGATCGCCTTCAAGGACACCACGAAAAGATTAATGAATATATATATATGATTTCTAAATATAGGAATCAAAATCTACCCCAAATAATTATCGTCTACAATCCTTGACAGATCAAGTACCGGGACGAACCAAGAGACAAATGACAAACAGTAAACTTTTCCTATTTTGTGTTACACCTCGACCACCATGTCCCGGGGAAGTACACAGGACTGTCAGGACTCGACACGGGAAAGATAAAAATAACTATTGTCGTTTTCTGGTACTTCAAATACTGTAGTCAATATCAGGTAAAAAAAAAAAAAAAAAAAAAAAAACTTATTATTATCATACACACACACACAACAATGTATGGCCTCAGTAGAAAGGTAGTAACACCAAAAGGACTACAATAACGCTACTACTTCATGTCCGGCCACGACCAAATGTCCTACATAAGATAGTAAAAAATATTGCAAAACTTCTGGGTGTGCCGATACATCAAAAAAAAATCTAAAGAAAATAATCTTTGAACTACAGTCAAATAAATTTCCTCACCTAATAAATGTTTTGCGTTTCTCCCTATCCAACTTTATTACTTTGCAGTTTCGAAACTTTTCCTGGTGTGTGTTCACATGGCTGCTCTAGTGCACAGACTCCTGGGTAGACACTGACGTCCATCGCACCTATTACTTCACTCATACAAATAAATAATCCCCACAAATATAAAGAATAACCTTCCTTCACACACCTTGCTTCCCCCCACACACCAGCACGTTGAATCCCTCACACACCAATGCTTCCCTCATCCACAGTACTTCTCTCTCTCTCTCTCTCTCTCTCTCTCTCTCTCTCTCTCTCTCTCTCTCTCTCTCTCTCTCTCACACACACACACACACACACACACACAAAATCAAATATTCTTACTTAACTTGCTTCCCTCACAAACATCACTTTCCTAACCTACACATTAAAGTCTCCATGATGGCTGAATGAGTTACCAAATCTTTGTGTGTGTGTGTGTGTGTGTGTTCATTTCGTCTTTCACTACACTACTTATCGATTTGGATGCTGGTTCGGGTCTAAACATTTTTTTATGCAGATTATTTTGCTATATATTTTGAGATTATGTGTTTTTTATGCAAATGTGTATATTATTTCTACTGAGAGACTAATTTTATGCGAGTTCGTGTTTATTTTAGCCCGTGTGCATTTTATCCATTCTCTGTTTCCCTCGTGGGGTTACATTTCAAAGTAAAATATCCCCCGCTATGTTGAAATGAAGTTACCGGTACCGTTGTAGTTGAAGAATTGCAGAAAGAAATGCTTGAAGAATTACAGAGGGGAATGTTTGAAAAATACTCTCAATGGTACTAATAGTGGATCTGTTTTGTGGCATCGTTTGAAGGAATCACAGACCTTCCAATTCACAAACAAAAGAATCTCCCCTTAATTAAGTTCAAACAATACTCAGAAATGCATTTGCTGGACCTCAGTGTTAAATTTGGTGAAGATCTGTGTGAGAAATGGCGACGTTGTTTGGTTGGTTTATCTGTCCTCATTATCTACTTAGCTTACACACAGTCACTCACTCATTTCTCCCCCACACAAGCAAATACACTCACACACACATGCTCACACAACAACGCAAACACCCACATCCAAACACACAATCACGCACACCCACAACACACATTCATACACACCAACAACACGCACACCCATATCATGACTAAACGAAGGGGACCCCGAGAAGAGAAGTGGGAGAGAGAGGAAAAGGAGGGAATAGGAGGAGAGATGGGAGAGGGAAGGTGAGTGAGAGGAGAGGTGAGTGGGAGGAGAGGTGAGAGGGAAGGTGAGTGGGAAGGTGAGTGGGAAGGTGAGTGGGAAGGTGAGTGGGAGGAGAGAGGGAGAAAGGTGGTGGTGGTGGTGTTGGTGGTGGTGGGAGAGGTAGAGCAACCATAATCCCCGCACTTATAAAGAGTCAAGGAAAAATAATCTTTAGGACATTAAGAAGCTTATACTTACACAAACGAGGGGGTGAAAAATAGAAACAGAATGCAACTGGTAAATAACGGGAGGATTCAAGAGGTCAATGAAGGCTGCTGGAGGTCAGAAGAAAAAGGGTCTAGAGGTCAGTGGAGGGCCTTGTATTAGAGGTCAGTGGAGATGTCAGAAGGTCAGGTAAGGTCTCCAGAGGTGCGATGTTTCTGGAGGTCGCAACCAATTATTTCTGCTTAAAATATTTCTACAATTTACATGAGGTTACAAGAATTTTTTATTATTCGTGAAGCCCAGAATGCACACTCTTAAAGGGAGATTATTTCTTTCCTTCGAGTAATGTGAAGGCAGGACAAATCTTCAAAAAAATGAATGAATAAATAAATAAAATAAATCGTATCTGGGGGTCTGAAAAGTTTAGAGAGGAAGTTAGGAGAAAGTTGACCGGGATTTTTTTTTTTCTGAAGATAGCCTACACTTGTGGGAATCTAAACCTTCGATCTCTACTGAGTCAAGAAAATTGGAAAATAGTTTGGGGATAAGGGAGATTAGCGTAAGGAAGAGGAGAAGAAGAAAAGAAGAGACACGATAAGATAAAACAAGAAGAAAAGAGAAGAGAAAAGGAGAGAAAGATAGGGGCGAATAGGAGCAAGAAAGAGGATCAGACATAATAATAAAAAGATTGAAAGAGGAATAGAATATAAGAGAAAGAAAGAGTGGGAGAGTAAGAGAAAGAAAGAGTGGGAGAGTAAGAGAAAGAAAGAGTGGGAGAGTAAGAGAGAGATCAAAGGAACACTCGAGCCTCAAGAACAAGAAGTATAGAAGGAGAGGCAGATGGTGAGGGTCCTATTGTTGGATATTGTCAAGTGATACTATAGAGGCCAGCAGCAGAGGACGAGAGGCCGACTAGAGGTCAATATTGGGACGACAGGAGGGTGTGGAGGCCGGTGGGTACTGTGTGTGTGTGTGTCTGTATCACTCTGTCTGTCTATCTGTGAGTGTGTCTGTCTGTCTGTCTGTGTGTGTGTGTGTGTGTGTGTGTTCTATGTAGTGAGCTTCCTGTTTAGGGGGAAGGAAGTGGGTATAAAGTATGTATGCCGAGTCGAGGGTGTGTATGTATGTATGTATGTGTGTGTACTCATGTGTGTACCACTTAGGCACCTTTAATAGCAACATAATGGTTACATGCAAACATATATTTCCAAAATACTTTATTCTAGATCAAATCCGCTAACAAATTAATTCTAGCCACGTCTTACCTAAAATAACCAACTCTAACATAACATAACTTAAACTAACCTAACCAAACCTAACACAGTACCAGGTATTATGTAATTGCATCTAAACCCCCAACCAATCACCTCATCCTTACCACAACTAACCGAACAAAACAGCAGCATCCTCACCACGTTTAAACCAACTCAAAAAATGATGCAAAGAGTCCCAATACACACACACACACACACACACACACACACACACACACACACACACACACACACACTATAAGGGCCGAACTGGTTGATCCTCAAGAAATTTATCGGCCGGGGTTAGCAATGTTTGGATTCATCAGTACTACACCACCACACCACACACACACACACACACACACCTCCCTGGTCCCACTCAGCCGAACCCAGGCCAGCGAGACCCATAAAACACAGAGAGCTGTTGCCATTACTGTTGTGTTGTTATTGCGTGGTGTATGAGATATCCCATCCTGTGTATGCCATTCTATCTCTCTCTCTCTCTCTCTCTCTCTCTCTCTCTCTCTCTCTCTCTCTCTTCTTTCATTCTTTCTTTCATTTCTTTCCATTCCTGTGTGTGCTGGAGGCTCTATCTCTCTCTTTCCCTCTCCCTCTCTCTCTCTCTCTCTTTCATTCTTTCCCATTCAGTTTATGCCAGGGTCTCTCATTCTTTCTCCTACCCTTTCCTTTCTCTTCTTTCATTCTTTCCGTCTTTTTCTTTTAGTTTTACTCTTTCTCTCAATAAATAAGTGGAGAGTGTGCCAAGAGGTGTTGTGAAGGTTGGGTTGTGGAGGTGATGAAGTGTGATGAGAGAGGGAGGCTGGGATGTTGAGAGAGGGAGGCTGGGATGTTGAGAGAGGGAGGTTGGGATGTTGAGGGAGGCTGGCTGGGATGTTGAGGGAGGCTGGGATGTTGAGAGAGGGAGGCTGGGATGTTGAGGGAGGCTGGCTGGGATGTTGAGGGAGGCTGGGGAGTGGAAGTCTTGCCTGGGTGTGGAGAAGCTTGGGAGGTGAATGGACGGTATATATAGGAGTGGAAAAAAGTTTGTAATGACTGAGTGCAAAGGGGTGGAGGAAGAATGAATGGTAAGGAAATGGAGAGGCGAGACTGATGGATGTGTATGTGTGTGTGTGTGTGTGTGGGTGTGTAGAAGAGGAAGTACAGAGTATGGAGGGAAAGAGAAAAGTTGAGAGGGAGGAGGAGGAGGAGTAAGAGAGGGGAAACGGGATCGGAGTGCATGAGGGGAGAAAAAGAACACAGACGGTGGGTGGGTGGAGAGGGATGGTAAAAGTTGGAAAAGGGACGGGATTGGAATTGACCCACACCAGGCCAAACCACACATATATTATAAGTTCCAATGTTGCCCGTAACTAATGCTACAGGAAGGAATAATTACTGTACTGTACTCCTGCCCACAAAGTCTGTACGTAGTAGTAGTAGTAGTAGAGATCTCAGAGTGATGAGTAGATGGGTACATTAATGATAGGGAATGCGAATGGGATACAAATAGAGAAAGAGAATGAACTAGAAGAAAAAAAGTGGAAGGAAAAATCCGTGGGAAGTGGAGAATGTTGAGTTCAGGGAGATATGCTTTATTTTTTTTTTTTTTTTTTTTTTTTTTTTTTTTTTTTTTTTTTTTTTTTTTTTTTACGTTCCATAGGTTAGGTTATGGTCAAGATCACTTTTAAAGATTGATCACTCTCTAAGAATTATCTTGAATAAACTGTCATTGATTTTTGTAAAAATTATGAATCTCGTGGAGAGGAAATGAGGGGAAAGACAAAAGAAATGTGAGTGGCTTAAAGAAACAAAATGAAAGAGAAAATGGCAGAGAAAGGGAGAGAAGCTTGGTGGTGAATACGTGAGAAAGAGGAAAAAGAATTGAAGGCATAGAGGGAGAGAGAATGGGAGAGTTTGCGTTTGAAGATACAAGAAAGAGGGGGGAATGAATGATAGAAGAAGAACGTGGAAGCAAAGGATATAGAATTGAAGAAGGGGAGGAGGACGGGACAGTGATGGATGAAAGGAAACATGAAGGAGAAAAGGAAAGGAGAGAAGGATGGAGAGAAAGAGGGAGTGAAGCAGGGAATGGAAGAGGGAGAGAGAGGAGGGATGGAAAGATAGGAGAGAGAGAGGAGGGAGGGAAAGAGAGGAGAGAGAGAGAGAGGGGGGGGGAAGTGAGAAAGAGGGAGAGAGGGAGAAATGGAGTGGGGAAAGGAGGGACGGAGAGATGGAGATGGAAGGAGAAATGGGAGAGATGGGAGGGGAGAGATAGGAGGAGGGAGAGATGGGAGGAGGGAGAGGAAGGAGGGAGAGAGGGGGGAGGGAGAGAGGGGGGAGGGAGAGGGGGGAGGGAGAGATGGAGGGAGGAGAGGGAAACAGCAACACCACGCCTCCACCGCCACACTTCCTCCAGGAAATGAAACCAACACCATAAGTATAGAAAAAGTAAATAGCTGATGTTAGAATGAGGCGGGCTGTATACTAGGTTTAAAATACCATCCAGGAAACACATACCCACTTCCTAACCTGCTTGGTAACTTATGGTTATTATGGTACAGTGGTAGGATAGTGTTGTTGGTGATAAAGAGAATGTTAAAAGAACGGGAAAATTGAAAAAAATGTTTGCATACAGAACGAATGAATATCAAAACACTACTTGGTATTGACAATGTTTCTATACTAAGAGAACATTATATAAACAAAAATCGTGTACATTAACTGATTACATTAGTTATTACGTAACTGATTTATAGATATTTATTATCAGTAGGTACAGTCACTTCCAAGTAATTAGAGACACACCTGGAGGCAACTTTATACAAAAATAAATATTTCTTAATCAACACAACATACCACTCGTTTATCAACATATATTCATAATGATAGAATGTAATATATGTATTTATAAACAAATGTATACCATATTTATGATAAATTTATAACAAAGCATATTATATTTATATCCAGTATATGCATATTGAATTTAAGAGAACGTTTAATGCTGACAAAAAAAGTATTTATGTTGTCAGAAGGGTTTGAGTTTGTTGACAAAAAGTATTTATGTTGTCAGAAGGGTTTGAGTTTGTTGACAAAAAGTATTTATGTTGTCAGAAGGGTTTGAGTTTGCTGCTGTGGTATATGTGTCTGCTGTGTGAAAAATAGTGGACACACCGCAGCAACATATAAACATTATTTATCGCCTTACCCAACCCAAAAAAAAATGCTGTGGTCCGGTGGTCATTAGAAGAGTATTATGGTCGACATACTGAAAAATGTTCTGAAATATAAATCATTCGTTCTGCGTAATAACGTAATGAGAAAGAGCTTGTATTGCATCATTAATGAAAATATTTTATAATTCGTGGATACATGAATAATGATACTAATTTAAGAGGAAATATGCACAATAGAAAATATTTATGATTGGTTTGTTCTCTTGCATAATGATCATAAGTTTTGTGTCTGTTTGTGTGTCTTTCCTTTTTTCTTGTTCTCTTTGTCTCTGCACATTATTAAATATTAATCAATAACCATATAAGACTTATGATAATCCCATTGGAAATATTGTTGCTATAGTGTGTGCGTTTGATTTTTTATGTGGGTATTCCTTTGTGTGTTTGAGAGAGAGAGAGAGAGAGAGAGAGAGAGAGAGAGAGAGAGAGAGAGAGAGAGAGAGAGAGAGAGAGAGAGACTCCACAATCAGATGTGCACAGGATAGGGAGGGAGATATAATATAATTATGAATGTATGTCAAAACATTTCATACATACCACAAATTACAATATACAACTGCATGCACTACGTTATACACTCCATGCATTACATACACAATGCACTGAATAAATATCGAATTGTACAATACTGTAAATACAAAATTACGAATAGTCGTACACGAAATTGCCTTGTGAAATTTCGTACATTTATCTTTCCATTAAATCTATTCATACTAGGCAACAGAAATAGCCAGTAGCATACGTAAAACAATTATACACATACAGTAGAGGACCTGAACGAAATATATCTCATGGCAGGATTAGAAAGCTGTATGTTTCAGTCAGTATAGAATTATTATGATCATATTATGTTTTGTCCGCTGTCTCATAATGTCTGTACAGTAGTAACATTTAGTGTGAAAATTATGTAGTTTGTGTGAAGGCCAAAATAGAGAATTTAGCGTATTCCGTAATGATGGCAATTCCTTTAGTCAGGTATTACTTGGACAATTGCATAAGACATTCTTGAGTATATACAGTATTTTTGAGTTGAATAGTCAATAAAAAAAAAAACTATGAGGCCGGTAGGGTTTCAAAATGTCCTAAACGAACACTGTAGCTTGATAATGTTGTTCCGGCCACTCTCCACCAGCAGTCGTCAGAAGTGTCAAAATGTTACACGTGAGAAGTGAGCCCAGAGTTTTTTTTTTTTCTTTTTTTTTTTTTTTTCTTTTTTTTGAGCAACTGTACATGTGTTCTCTTACCGGAAACGACACTTAAATATATGATCTATAAATATTGCAATAGAGGTCTTCATACATCAACACAAATAGATGATCAGATAGATGAAGAAATATCGGTACAGTACGCTGGAGAGAGAGAGAGAGAGAGAGAGAGAGAGAGAGAGAGAGATGTAGAGGAAATGAGAGTTTGGGGCAGGCAGGGAATCGTGTGGAGGGGAGAGGCTGGCCAGGCAAGAGAGAGAGAGAGAGATAACGCAATGATAACGGGGAAGAGAGGGAGCGCGATAAGAGAGGAAGGATGAGAGGAAGAAAATTACGGTAAGAGGTAATGAAGATAGAGAGAGATAAGGAAAGGGACGTTGGGTACAGATAAGGGAGTGAGTCAGAATGATGTGGGAGGACGAAGGTTTAGATTACCAGGAAGACATGACGTGTAATTATTTGTATCTAAAAAAGAAGGAATATATCGCAGAAGGAGCTCGTGCTAAATCATTTGTATATATCATTATATGTCTGACTATCTATATTTAGAATCTCTAATTTATTTTATCTGTCTCTATTTTTTATGTACCGTTCAATCTACGTATATCTATCTGGCTGGCTGTCTGTATTATGCATATGTCTGTCGATCTGTCTGTGTCTCTGTCTGTCTGTCAGTATTAGAGTATATTTGTATCTCTTTGTCCCTCTTCCAAACTTATGAACATTATTTAACAACCTATGTGTATTTACTTCTTCACCTACTTATTTGTCTGTCTATCAATTTCTTTTCTCTGATTTATATTATCTGTGTTTTTTGTTATAATATGTTTCTGTCTGTGTTATGTGTTATGTATATTAATATATGTTTTGTCTGCTTCTTCTTCACTTTAAACTCACTGATAAACACACACGAATATCATCTTGTATCACCACATTCGCAAACCTCTCTCTCTCTCTTTCTTTCTTCTCTCTCTCTCTCACACACACACACTACTAAAAATTGCATGAACACACAGGCAAATTCACATACATACTCTCACGCTCGCACAAGCAAACACAAGAGGCACATTCATACTGACATACATGGGACCAGGATTTGCACACTATACACATCCTTTACATCTGGCAGCAACACTTGAACCTGTGTATTGTGTTGGCACGCTGTTTGTGTGTAGGATAGGTGTGTGTTTGTATGTGTGTGACAGAGAGTATTTGTGTGAGTGGGTGTGAGTATTAGTGCGAGTGTTTGAGAGAGAGAGAGAGAGAGAGAGAGAGAGAGAGAGAGAGAGAGAGAGAGAGAGAGAGAGAGAGAGAGAGAGAGAGAGAGAGAGAGAATTTGTGTGGGTGTGGATGTGTGTGCTTTATTATATAACAAGTAAAATTGGGTGTAAGTCATCTGTATACAATCCATGTGTTTGAGGATTTCAGGTGTGAACAATACAAGTCTCTGTGCAGACATATATGTAACTAATGAACCATCCATGTGTACATATATGAATGAGTGCATGCATATACAATACATATACATACAGAACAACTGTTTGCTCTAGGGGGTAAAGTAACTATTATTCGTGACCAAACACACGCATAACACAACACCACACACTCGACAAATTCATAAAGGTAGATAGCTACATCCTCAAAGATAAATTTAAGAGTTTCTCACGTACCCACACGGCAACACCTGCAGCTAGACACACGCATACACATTACACATTACAGTCTCCAATCTCTTTTATTTCGTCAGCTGGCCCTCCTTTCCTTATTTCATTTGTTTTCTTCGTGCTTGCTGTCCCTGCTCTCTGATTCCTACTCCCGTTTGATACAAGGTCTTTCTGGCTCAACACATTATTATTTTTTTAAGGGAAGAGAGGTGAAGTGGTGAGAAAGGAGGTTGGTTGGTTAATTATGAGTCAATGGAAAGTAGGAATAGAGTTAGAAGTTAGTGATAGAGTTAGGAATAGAGTTAGAAGAGGGTGAAGGGAGGGGAGGGGACAATAGAACGAATAGGTAGTTAGGGAAAAAAGAAAAAAAATGGTGGAGATGGGAAGAGAAAAGAAAGGGAGGAGAGTGGAACAGGAAATGAGAGTGGAAAGTGAAAAGGTAGGAGAGGGAGAGAGAAAGGAAGGGGAGGAGAGTGGAAGAGGAGAGAAAGGGAGGAGATGGGAAGAGGAGAGAATGGGATGAGAGGGGAAGAGGAAACAAAGTGAGGGGAAGAGGAAACAAAGTGAGGGGAAAGGGTGCCGGGAAAGAGCCTGGATAAAAATGCATAAAGCCGACAGAATTTTAAATGGCGTGGTAAGCCAAGCATAGAAAAGGTGAGACAGAGAAGCGGATGTTGTTGATGTTGGTGGTAATGGTGTTAGTGGTGGTGGTTGTAGTGACAGTGGTAGTGGTAGTGGAAATAGTTGTATAGCAGTGATGGAAATGGTTGAAGTGATAGTGGAAGTGGTGGTAGTGGTGATGGAAATGGTTGTAGTTATAGTGGGAGTGGAGTAGTGATGATGGAAATGATGGTAGTGATAGTAGAAGAGGTGGTAGTGGTGGTTGAAATGGTGGTAGTGATGGTGGTGGATATAACAATCGTGGTGGTAGTAGTTGTAATGGAAAG
The DNA here is from genome assembly GCA_034508575.1 of Petrolisthes manimaculis. Classification (NCBI taxonomy): domain Eukaryota; kingdom Metazoa; phylum Arthropoda; class Malacostraca; order Decapoda; family Porcellanidae; genus Petrolisthes; species Petrolisthes manimaculis. The sequence continues at coordinate 53,062 of JAWZYT010002735.1, forward strand.
TCTGGATATAATTATTGGATAGTGTGTGGTATATATACATTATGGTCTTACTAAGTGCCAGTGTTTTGTTGTTGATGTGTTGGTGGTGGTGGAGGCTGAGGTGATGGTAATGAAAGCTGTGGTGGTGAATGCCAATGTGGTGAAGACTGTGGTGGAGCTAGTGGTGATGGAGGCTACATGTGGTGATAATGAAAGATGTGTTGGTGGTGGAAGTGGTGGTGAAGGTGTTGGGGGGAATGGTGTTGTTATTGGTGGTGATGATGAAGTTGTTGTTGTTGGTGGTGGTGATGATAGAGTAGTTGTTTTTGTTGTTGTTGTTTGTGGTGGTGGTGGTGATGGAGTTGTTGTTGTTGTTGTTGTTGTTGGAAGTGATGGTGGTGTTGGAGATGCTTCCCCTAAAACTGGATGAACATTTTACAAAACATTTTTCCTGAACATGACAGGTTGAGTCAGGTCTGCCTTAAAGTAACCTGGCCTTGTGCTTCACCGGGCAGACAGGCGCTTGGGTGTGGTGAATTGGTGGTGTTGGCGTTGTGATGTTGTGGTGTTGGCGTTGTGGTGTTGGCGTTGTGATGTTGTGGTGAGTTGTGGTGTTGGCGTTGTGGTGTTGTGGTGAATTGTGGTGTTGTGGTGAATTGTGGTGTTGGCGTTGTGGTGTGGTTTGATAGTGTTGTGGCGGAGGGAAATTGTGGTGTGTAGATGAAAAAACGATGGTGTCCTTTGTCTTTTAGATACACACACACACGTACACAATACACATACATGCACACCCCTTATACACACACACACACACACACACACACACACACAATACAGTAGGAGTGAGGTAGGGTGTGTCTGACTGTGAGGGTTTACAGGAATGGCGAACACAACGCTAACAATGATCCCCCAACACGGAAGTATGCTATTATTTGTACTGGAGTGGTGGTGTCGTGTGGTGTGGTATGGTGTGATGTGTGGTATGGTGAGGGACGAAGTGTGGTGTGGTAAACGGTGTGTGGTGATTTGGTGTAGTAGGCCTATGGTGTGATATGGTGATGGAGGAGTGTAGTATGATAGACGTAGTGTGGTGATTTTGTGTAGTATGGTGTGATGCGGTGATGAGTGTGGTAGGATAAAGGAAGTGTGGTGGTATTGGTGCATGTGGTATGTTATGGTATAGTGGTGTGGTGTGGTGTGATGTAAAAAGTGTATGATGATGGAGAATGTGTGTTGTGGTATTGGTGTAACGAAACGATTAAGGGGAGATTCATTTGTTGGTGAATTGGAAGGTTTGTGATTCCTCCAAAAAATGCCAGGAAACAAACGACCTTGATGTTACTGTATAGAGGGATCCGTTTCCAGGCCAAGTTTGGAGGAATCAGTAGCCTTCCAATTAACCAACAAGAGAATCTCCCCTGTAACCAGTCAGCAGCAGCCACGGGGGACCAGAGTAAACTGCATTAAAATAGGGACCACAGCACTCAACCCATCCTAGGCAAACCTGATGAGCCTCAACCATCTAGTTACCTACACCGACGGCCTTCGATGCCCTGGTGGGGGTGAATGAGTGAAGGGAGTCGATCGGGAGCTTTAACAAGGAGGGGGGGAGGGTCGCGGGGGAGTTGAGGGGACGCGCTAGGGGGTGGAAAAATCTGGAAACAAGGAAGGGGAGCAGGACGAAACATGGAGGCAAACATGAGAGGAAACTGCTTAAGGGAAAATAGAGATTGGGAAATGAATGAAGATCACCCCGTGGGAGGGAATGAAAAAAAAAATAATGTACATGAGAGAGAAAAGAAAATGCCACAATCTGTCTATCGATCTATTTGCTACTTTATCCAAGCATGTACGTCTTTCTATTCAGTATATCTATTTACATGGTAATGGTATAATATGCCTGAATATGTCCAGGTGGTATGTTTCAATGTATGAGCTCTGCAAACCATGAAGCTCTCCGGTTAGTCTGTCCTTGTCACCTATGCATTACCTACACTACAGGCTAAGCTCAATCATCACTGGTAAATGTTCTGGTGTGTGTTGAGTGCATGTTGTTGGTTGGAAGGGTTGGTAGTGTTGCTTCTCTCTGTGATGTTTCCCCTTGAAGAGTGTGATAATACCCGCAGCTTGAGCACCTTCAGGCACCAACCTCATTACTTTCCTGGCTCCATTAGTCAGGGGGTTCCGTGAAAGGCTTTCGTGTAAAAACGCTACACTTTGGGTACACACAATTAACTTTTTTTTGGGATAGTCTTTCAAAAATTATTCTAAGCTACTGAATACACACACATCCATATGCTTTACAATATGTACCGTGCACATATAAATACATTATATGCACAACACATCACGATATATACAGTATATATACAGTATATATACAACACATTCACGCACACAAGCTTACACGCGCACACTCAGAAATAAATATTTTATACTCTACACAAACTCGCTGAAATTTAGCCCAACACATTAAACCTCCTCACAAAGTTAATATTAGACTCGAGTCAACTTTGAAAACCCATTTCAGGGAAGATTTTTTTCTCCCCCTACTCGCACTAAATAGACGGAGTGACTTTCAAATTACCTTGCTTTCCTTTTTATGTAACATGCAATAACATCAAGCCCAACTGGTAATGGGTGATAAAATATTGTCAATAAAGAATCAACTACTAATTCCTGTACACTATTCAACGAAACAGATGCTAACTTGTATTACAGTCAAGAGAATTTAACTACTTTCAATTAGGATTTTAATGTCATAGATTTCATACCTGTAATAGAGTCTTGCCTTCTCGGTCATGAAAGCTCTGACACAAATTTTACTAAGCATTCATGATAAGAAACAGGAAATATGCTTCTATGTTCACCAGGACGCTTAGAATCTGATCCCGTTTAAACGACAAAAACCTTCAATGATGTGATATAAGATTGTTTATTCGTAGTATGTGTCAAGGAAAAGATAGATTTATTTCGGCAGACTCCCATTTGAAGCGCTTGTGTATTTGTCCCCCCCCAAAAAAAAAATAATAATAATAATAATAATAATAATAATAATAGTAATAATAATAATAGTAATAATAATAATAATTAATAGTAATAATAATAATAATTAATAGTAATAATAATAATAATTAATAATAATAATAATAATAATAATAATAATAATAATAATAATAATAATAATAATAATAATAATAATAATAATAATAATAATCAGCTGAATTATATTGCAACTTAAAATTGACATAGCGGCTAAACTTTAAACGTAGTCGAATATTAATTAATGATAAATAGTAATCGGTAATCAATGTGTGTGTGTGTGTGTACCTGACAGCTCCCTCATACGGTTAGTTCTCTGTGTATAGAATATCAAAGGTTTGTATCAGATTCACTGTCCTAACTGTATTAATTCAGAGATGTAAGGAGCGAGAGAAACAAATTCGCACAACACAAAGAGAGAGAGAGAGAGAGAGAGAGAGAGAGAGAGAGAGAGAGAGAGAGAGAGAGAGAGAGAGAGAGAGAGAGAGAGAGAGAGAGAAAGGTGAGTAAGTATGTTGCACTTCTTACAAATGCATGTATGAAAGATAAACACAAGGAGGAGAGAGAGAGAGAGAGAGAGAGAGAGAGAGAGAGAGAGAGAGAGAGAGAGAGAGAGAGAGTGAAGAGAGTCGTAACCCAGACGAGACCACCTTCGTCCTCTCTAAAGTAGTGATGCGATAACACACTCAGGCTCGTTACTCTGGATTCTCAAACGACACCCACTCACTAACATAACAACACACACGACGAGAGGGGAAGGGAAGGGAAGGGATGGTGTAGGGAGAGAGAGGGAAAGATAAGGGATGGGATGGTGTAGGGAGAGAGAGGGGAAGATAAGGGATGGGATGGAGTAGGGAGAGGAGATGGGATGGAGTAGGGAGAGGGGAATGTAATGGATGGGATGGATGGAGTAGGAAGAGGGGAAGATAAGAGATGAGATGGAGTAGGGAGAGGGGAAGATAAGGGATGATATGGAGTAGGGAGAGGGGAAGGTAAGGGAAGGGATGGTGTAGGGAGAGGGGAAGGTTCCTTATTACTCCCAATCATTCCTTTACTTCTCACCTTTTCCTAACACCAACTATTTTACCTCATCCCCTTCTACTGACACCAACTCCTTTACCTTTCCATGTCTTTGCGGCCGAACCATTTCCTTTCTTCTCACCAAAATCTCTCCTTTCAGCTCGACTTTCATTTCTTCGTCTCTCTGATCACTAACCCCTCCCCTCCCCACCCTCCTCTCTTCCTGTGGCCTCCTCCTATCCCTGACTCCTTCCTCCCTCCTACATTCCTGTCCTCTCTTCCCCCATCCTCTCTCTCTCTCTACCTCAAACCTCCCTCTCCAATCCCTCCCCTCTCCGTGACCCCTCTCCTTACTCCTATGTCCTTCCCTCTCCCTGCCCTCCCTTCCTCCCTAACCCATCCCCTCTCCATAACTTCTTCCCTACCTCTGCCCTCCGATCATTTATTCTTTTACCTCTTGTCCCCCTTTCTTTCTTCCTTTCCATCCTCAAATTACAACCCCAACATCTCATCCATTTTCTCTTTCCTCATCTTCCTTCCTTTACCCTACCTGTTATATTTTTGATCAGAGATATCAGGAGAAGGAAGAGGCTTAGTAAGGATGGAATGGATGGCATGTGAACAGAAAGGTAATTAACGATATATATATATATATATATATGTGTGTGTGTGTGCGTATGATGCAAGTTGATTAGATTTCGCGACTTCCTTCCTTGCCCTATCTTTATCATCGTCCCCTTCTCCTTTCCTCTCCCTCTTCATTACCTCCCACGAGACCATGAGAGAGGATTCCGTGGAGTTCCCTTGCCTCTGCCTTACCCATGGAGGTAGTATAGGCCTTACCTCTCCCTCCTCTTCTCCTCCCCTCTCCTCCTCTCCCATTTCAGAGCCTGTCTTATCCCCTCTCCTCCCTCTCTCTCTCACCCACCCAACCACCGATCCCCTTCCCTCCCTTCCTCTCCCCCTCCCCATACCGATCCCCTCAGGAATAAATTAGGGCAGGCAAACTTTTCTTACCCAGGCTCTCCCCTCTCCTCTCTTCCCTCCCTCCCTCCCGGGGCTTTTGTGAGGAGGTTGAGAGGGGTGAGTGAGTGGGCTGAAGTAAAGTGAGTGAGTGGGCTGAAGTAAAGTGAGTGAGTGAGTGGGTTGGAGTGAGTTTACTGTCGGAGTGTGAGTGTGAGTGAGAGGGACAGGATAAAGAAATATGAAAGGGAGCATATAATAGAGTGGACAAAAAAGCCCCGTTAAAATGAAGAAAAGGCGCGAAAAAAATACCACCGCCAGAAGGAAGCCTCGGCAGAGAGTAAACACGAGCCAAAGAAGAAGAAAATCAGAGGAAATAGAAATAGCAGATGAAAAAAGAAATCGGAGGAAAGAGGAAAAGTAGAAGACAAGAAAGAAGAAAAAAATTAGTGAAAGTGGAAAAGAGGGAAAGTGGAAAAGAGGAAAAGTGGAAGAGAGGAAAAGTGGAAGACACGAAAGAAGACAGAATTTAGTTGAAAGGGGAAAAGAGGCACTTGGACCACAGTATCTGGAAAGGAGGGGAAATTGTGGAGAGAAAGAGAGAGAGTTTGTGTGAGGAGGTGGCCAGAGAAGTGGTCGGGTAGGAGAGTGGTCAAAGGACAATGGTGCTGAAGCAGGGTGTTATTGTGGAACGCTTTTTGAAGAGGAAACAGTTTTGTGGATAATGGCGAACGTTTGCAATTTAGAGCATAATATAATATAAAATCAATAGTAATGGCAACTACAAGAAGAACACTCCCTGGACGCCACTAACTCGTATTTATTTCAACTTCATTTTTAACAACATAATGCCACACAAAATGCTAGAAAATTATCCATTCCTGGCATTGATTTCCTACCTGACACCACCAAGGACTCGTGTAATGTTTTGTCATCGTGCGAAGTTTAATAATAAAAAAATCCGTCAGTGATATATTGCGATATCTCTTTCACGAACAAACAAAAAAGAAAACAAAATTCAAGGAAACAAACAACATCATTGAAGCCATAACGTTACGCAAACTTCATCTGGCAAAGCTAAATATTAGAAGAGCAAACACAAACAAAACTGGTTACACTTTTGATTAAGGTAGTGTTAATGATCATTTAGGAAGACACAAACATAAAACTCACTTTTTTTGGGAGAACAAAATTAATTTCAGATTAGATTATTTAGTGAAGCAATCAATACTTTAAAAAGAACCCATATTACAAAAAAACTGTACATTTCAAAGGGTATAATATAAAGTTTAATGGAAAATATGATTTGTTTATGATATGATATTTCGCTTTAAAACAACAAAGGGTTCGAGAGTTCAGCCAAACCAATTTCAAGCATCGGGCGGGACTTCCCACAAATTATTACCCAAAACAATTCGACAAAGGTCATATTGATAACGCCGTAAAAATGTTGGCAAAACCTAAAATGAATAAAGCCAGCAATTTGAATATTATATCTGTCATTATTACACACTGCTCTCATCCCATTTAAGGACTCATATGATCGCGTATGAGACCTGGTGGCTTCTGATTCCTCCTGACCATGACACGAAACAAGCTCCTTCCATAGAGGTGGTGTTTCGTGGCAGTATTTGAAGGACTCATTTATCTCCACTTTTCTTACTAGCCTATACATCACAGGGTCCCTAAAGGTGGTAATTCTTTTTTGTTACATTGGAGTGCCTTGATTCCTCCAAAATATGCTAGGAAACAGAACCAGATTAGCAAAAATAATGGTGTTCTGCATGTTGTTTGGAATAGTTTGGAGGATTCAGTTGCTCCAGAATTACCAACACAAAATGTCCATAAAAATCGGTAACCTAGAGTCTTGATTTCAAAGTTGGTCTCGCTAATTGTATTTATCAACAACATGGATAAAAACCCGTAATTGGGTGAGTGTTTAAATTAATCGGTTTTGATATTATTCTGTATAGAGTGTCGGAATCTTTCATGGCACATCCTCCTACCTCAATAAAAAAAAAAAAAAAAAAAAAAAAAAAAAATAGTAAGTAATGAAAAATTAAATTACAAAAAAAAAATAATAATATGAACATACTGTGTATATATTTATATTCATAAAAAATATAACTGATTCTTTCAAAGCAAAAGTATTTATGTTACAGAAAAAAGAACACTCACGGCTGATATTCATGCCAAAAAAAAACACACACATACACATAAAAAAAAGACTTAATTAGTGTACCAGCTAAGCGGCCCCTTTAAAAATTGAAAGCGTACCCCCCCCCCCCCCGCCGACCCACCACCTCAAAAAAAAAAAAAAAAGCATGTATGAAATTAGAACCTACAGTAAACAACAACATTCTGGTTAATAATAATAATAATAATAATAATAATAATAATAATAATAATAATAATAATAATTTCCTTCCATGTAGGTCGGGTTTCATGGCAACATTTGAAGGATTCGCTAACCTTCAATTTTCTTGCTACATCACAAGGTCCCTTAAGCTTTCACTTTATGTTAAACTATATTAATATCCAACGTGTACAGTACAAACACAAGAAGGTTCATTCGTCTACCATAACAAACTCAACTGTGTACTATCTAAGACAAACCTCGTGTTGCTGTCTTGTCCAATGATTTAATATAACTTGTGAAACTTGTGAAACATAATGAAAACCCCACCACCACTACCACTACAGTAACGTTCATGCCCAGTATATGTTTCGCTCACTACCAATTATATTTTCACCAGTTTTCACGACACGAGTTTTGTCATTGATTGTACTGTGTCCTATATATAGTTCGTAAAAATAGACCGCCAACCAACCAACCATGCTAACCTAACACATTCCCTACGTACACAATTAATTAACGCACTCGCTCATAAAAAAACTAACACAGATACAAAATAATAAATAATAAATAACAAAAATAAAGAAAAAAGAAAATAGCAAAATATTTAAAAAAATATATATTATAATAATAATAATAATAAAAAGAAACAAGAAAAACAAAAAAAGCTCATTGACTAAAGCAAAATTTTAGTTATGCAAATTAGGAAAACAAAATATATATATATCCAGGGAAAAAAACGTGGCTCTAAAAATTTAGCATGGACCCTAATCGTTTAAGTGTTTTGGCCGTGAGCAGCGTGAAGGAGCCGTGAAAATGAACTTCAAATTTCACAATCCGACTCATTAAAATTCCATGTCATTATTATTATTTTTATTAAAGTGATTCATTTTTTCATTAGCTTTCGAGAGACACACATAAGGGTGGGGGGTTGAAGGTAGGGGTTGAGGGTGGAAGTTGAAGGTAGGGGTTGAGGGTGGGGTTGAGGGTGGGGGTAGTGAATGAGAGTTGTGGGTATGGGTTAAAGGTAAGGAAGTGTGGGTGGGGATTAAAGACAGACTATTGAGAATAGGGAAAGAAGGGTGAGGGAGTGTGTGAGGAAGGGTGGGGGGTGGAAAGAGGGGGGAGGTGAGAGTATAGACTAAGGTTAGGGCTTGGGAATGTGTGGACTGAGAGCTGAGAAAAAGGACGGAGGTAAAAAGTAGATGTTGAAGGTAAAATGTGGATGTTGGAAGTGGAGGCTGGTGATGAAGGTGGTGGAAGGATTGAGGTTGGAAAAAAATTGAATTATGCTTTGAGTTTAGATAAAATGATAATTCCTTGAAAAAATAAAATTATGCTTGGGTTTAGATAATATTATAATTCCTTGAACAAATATAATTATGCTTTGATTTAGATAATACTATAATCCTTGGAACAAATTTAATCATGCTTTAGCTTAGATAAAATTATAATCCTGGGACAAATTTCTAAACACAGCGCGTTTAATCCAAGCTAAAATTAGGAAAGTGAAAATTTATACTTTATAATATTATACGATTAATAACAATACCATTAAAAATAATACCTTCAGACTTGGACGACATATCCTTTCCTTTTTCCTTTTTCCCTTCCATTGTCTTTTTATTTATTTTCTCTCTCCTTCCCTTTATTTCATCTGTTTCTCTTTACCTCTGACTTTTATTTGTACTTTTATTCTCATTCCTTTTCTCCTTTTCACTCACTCACACTTCGTCATTATATCGAACTCTTTCTCCCGTCTTCCCTCGCTCTTTTCCTCCCTCCCTCTCTGTTTCTCTCTCTTGTTCTCTCCTTCTTTCTTCCTCTTTCTCATTCACACCTACTCCTCTCCATTCAGGAAGAAAGACGTAAAGGTGAGCCAGTGTTAAATCCTATCATGCCTTTTGTGATAAGTGTGTGTTATTATTATTGCTCTATGTGTGTATGTGTGTGTACGTTTGTATCTGTGCTAGTACATCCTGTGTGTACCTGTATTTACGGTGTGTATGTGTGTGAGTTTGCATTACTGTATGTTTCTGTGTGTGTGTGTTTGCATTTACTGTATGTGTCTGTGTGAGTACTGTATGTTTGTTTGTTTATATATGTGTAGTGTGTGAGTGTGGTTTGAAGTCTCTTCCCTTCCTCGCCCTGGTTGGTGGGATTAGCGAGCACAACATCAAGGGTCTGGAAAGGCTCAAAGAAACCCTAAACTCTCCCACTACCTCACGTATACAAAGCCACTCAGCATGCAAATATATCCACAGGGAGTATATGCACAACTAGGTAAACACACACACACACTACAATTACACACACACACACACACACACACACACACACACACACACACACACACACTACAAGTACATATACACACGTAGAGGTAGATTGTTTCAAGCTTGAGTACATACAGCCTTCATCCCAAGACACACGTCATTTTCCTCGCCAGAACAGAGGAGGTGTACTTTAATGATAACGTAATTTATCACATTTAATTAAAAAATATATTGTACTGTACATTTGCTATTATATTTTGAGCATGTCTACACAAAGTTTCCCTATATATATATACAGCATACATTCTCTCTCTCTCTCACACACACAACAACAACAAATGATGCTCAACGCCCTAAATTCCATGCTAAACCAGGCAAGACGAGACAATACTAATGTTCAGACAATCAATAATAAATAGTAATAACAACAAAGAGCCAACCAAGCCACACCTCTCTCTCTCTCTCTGTGGAGGTCCCCGGTACTGAACTATAAACATGAGAACACTCCCCTTTAAACCCTTGTGTGTGTGTGTGTGTGTGTGTCAATACCGTTCAGTCAGTCGTCAGTCCAATACTTTTTTCGACACTGAGGAGATGTTGTTGTTAAGGGGAGAGAATGAATGGTATGTATTATAGTGGGAACTCGAGCCCCCTTGCCTCTCACTTCTGTATTTACATCCCTGCAGTAAACTGAATTAGAGAGAGAGAGAGAGAGAGAGAGAGAGAGAGAGAGAGAGAGAGAGACACACACACACACACACACACACACGTTGGTTCTTCTGGTGGTGTGGACCATTACAAGGATTGGTGAGGCACTCCCCTGTTCTCAGACAACTGGACATTCCCCGTGATGGCTCATTCTGGAATTAGCCATCCTGGGCCATCCATCTCAGGGCTCATGTGTGAGAGAGAGTGTGAATTGGTGAGAAAGTGAGTGAGTGTGTCCGCGTGAGAGGGAATGTGTAGTGGCAAGAGAGATAAAGGTGTGTGTGTCTAGTGTGTGTTGTGTTGTGTGTTGTGTGTTGTGTGTGTGTTGGGGTGTGGTGTGGGTGTGTGTGGGTGTATATGTTTTGTGTGTGTGTGGTATGGTGTAGCGTGGTGTGTGTGTGTGTGAGAGAGAGAGAGGGGGGGGGGAACTGACAAAGATAAACAGATACAGAGTGACTGATTAATTGGTAATTGTCTGACGTTCTAACAGCAAAGAGAGAGAGAGAGAGAGAGAGAGAGAGAGAGAGAGAGAGAGAGAGAGAGAGAGAGGTGTCATGATACTCATCTTAACTAAAGCATTCAAACCGTAAAATTTTCAGGAACAGGAACACACACACACACACATACACACACATATACATACATTCTCTTTCTCTCTTTCTCTCTCTCTCTCTCTCTTTTTTTCTCTCTCTCTCTTCTTTTTTTTTTCTCTCTCTCCCATCGATCCCCTCACCTCGTCCCTTGCCCCTCTCGTCCAGACAGATCCGTGGTGGGAGTAATGAACGTGTGATGGCAGGGTGAGGGAGTGTGACTGCATCTAGCACACTGGGTCAGGGAGCAGGGAGAGAGAGGGAGAGAGAGAGAGGGAGAGAGAGAGGGGGGGGGAGAAAGAGAGGGAAGTGTGAAGATGGAGGGGAGGAGAGCGGAAGTGTGGAAATAGAGGAGGAATGTGTGGAGACTAAAGGGAGAAAGGGAGGGAAGGTGAGAAGTGGGAGGAGGATAGGTGAGGTGAGGGAGGAAGAAATGGAAGGAAGGAAATGTAGAGATGGAATAAGAGAGGAAGGGAGAGAAGTGCAAAGAGTGAAGAAAGCAAGGGAGAGAACTGCAAAGAGGGAAGAAAGGAGAGGAGAGGGAGAAGGTAAGTGTGAAGTCAGAGGAAGAAAAAAATTAAAGGAAATGCCTAGAGGTATGGAGGGAAGGTGTCAAACAGAGGAAGAGAAGGGATGGAGGAAGGAATAATAAAATGTTCGAGTAGGGAGGGAGATAGGAGGAATGGTGAGGATTGTATGGGAAGAGGGAGAGAAACGTTTGAGAAAATAAATTGGTGGAGAATGAAGCATAGGAATTATAGAAAGACAGAGATATATAAAAAGAGAGGAAAACGAAATGGGGAAAGAAAGGGAATAAATTAGCTAGATAAACAGACATATGGGGAAGGAGAGCCACAGGAAGAGGCCAGAGAGAGAGAGAAAAAAAAATAGGGAAAGGTAAAAGAGAGAAAGATAAACAGGGGAAGTGAAAAGGAACGAAGAACAAAAAGAGGAGCAGAGGGAAAAATGATAAAGAATTGTGGAAAAGGAGAGAAAGTGAGCAGGGAACGGATTCAGAGGAACTTCTCGCATGAAATTATACATTCTCAACAATCTCACTTTCGTTTAAATAAAGTTTCGTTCACCAATTTACCATAAAAATCTTTCTTCTATTTTAATATTTACTTCACCAGACTGACTGACTGACTGAGAGGCACACGAATACAACAACATTAAACAACATATAACATTAAACAACATATAACATTAAACAACAAAATATAAAACACACAACACAACACAATTCATTATATAAAATTACAATACTTTCTGTGACAAAAAAAAAAAAAAAAAAAAATATGAGGACATGAATCTACCCGAGTAAAATGACCAAACCCAAGTAGAAGAAAGTCAACGCAAGAGAGTATTAGCCTAAGATTGAAGTGAAGTAGTGTTGGTAAATCTGGAGTAACCGATTCCTCCATACTCTTTCAAGCAACAGAACACCATTGAACCAACACCATTATTATTTTTGTTCATATGGTCCTGTTTCCTGGCATACTTTGGAGGAATCATGGCACTACACTGTAATAAAAGTGAATTACCCCCTTAAGTCACACAAAGCCGCCCAGCAGTGACTAAGTAAAGGTCAAATTTGGCGACAACGTGTGAACAAATTATACAAACAGAACAAACGCCATACGACCCAGGGTTTAATTTCCTCCACACACACACATATACACACACAATACACACAAAGACACACACAAAGACACACACATACACACACACATACATACAGGCACACACGTACACAAACTCATACCACCATTACCAAGCCTTCTCCAGCCTGGTATTTTGATTAACATTTTACAAGAATACACACATAATACATAATACATATAATACATAATACACATGTTAAAAGAATTCACATATACATTTTCATTATACTCTGGCAAATATCCTATAGTCAACTTCCATTAGAATGCAAACAGTTTTCCGATGCTAAACTTAATTATCGTATGTTGTTTTCAGTCAAATTTGTCTTGTTATGTTGCAGACTTGCAGTACAGAAAGCTATATACATACATACATACATACATGGTCACTGTGTAAGAAAATGGTTGTCTGGTGATGTTTGGAATGAGCTGAAGGAGGATGATGGAGGTGAGGTAGTAACAGAAGAAGAGATGCCGAGTTTACTACTTACTGTACATTAGTGTGAAATAAACAAAGAAACGCTGATTCACTCACTTTCACTCTCCTACCCACGTATAATCATCCTACTGTAATATTCTCTCATTCCCCATCTCATAATCTCTCTCTCTCTCTCTCTCTCTCTCTCTCTCCTCTCTCTCTCTCTCTCTCTCTCTCTCTCTCTCTCTCTCTCTCTCTCTCCTATTTTCCTTCCTGAGTAGGCTGGGCGTCTTAAATTAATACAGGCATTATACCAGCATCACCTCTCCTCCGGCTAAGCTTAATTCTATAATGCGCCTACAAAGGTTGGGATAATAGCCGGGAGGGAGGGAGGGAGGAAAGATGCAAGGTACCGGTAGCCAGCCAGTCAGTGTAGGAGGATGGACCAGGAAGAGGAGGGAGTGGTGTGTGTGTCTGTGTAAGTGTGGGCAAGGAAGGGGAGGTGTGGTCGTGAGTGTGGGGGAGGAAGGGGAGGTGTGGTCGTGAGTGTGGGGGAGTAGGGGAAAAAGAGGGTTATGTAGTAGGGACGAGGGGGTTTAAACATCAAAGGAGGGGTATCTAAGCATGGGAGGAATTAAGAGATTTGAACAAGAGTGAGGGGATTTGTGAGTTGACGAGGGGGTCGGAGTGAACACCAAAATCAGATGGCTTGGTTCTGGATCTGGATGTGTGAGGCTGAGGGAGAGGGAGAGGGTGAGGGTGATGGTAGTGGTGAGGTTGAGGGTAGTGGTGAGGTTGAGGGTAGTGGTAAGGGTGATGGTAGAGTTGAGGTTAAGGTTAAGGTTGAGTGTAGAGTTTAGGTTAAGGTTGAGGTTGAGGATAGGGTTAAGGTTAAGGTTGAGTTTGAGTGAGGTAGAGTTGAGGTTAAGGTTGAGGTTGAGGATAGGGTTTAGGTTGAGGGTAGGGTTGAGGCTGAAGAGTTAAAGATTAAAGTAGCATGGAGGTCGAGTGAGGGTGTGAGTCAGGGTTTAAGTGAGGGTGTGTCCTGGGTGGAATTAACTAAGGAGTGAGTTAAGTTATGTCTACCTGTGATCTGACACACTTGTTGGATTGTTTGTCTCCGTTGTTGGTCGAGAAAAATAACAATGAGTAGATGTACGTGTGTGTTTGAGTGTGTATGTGTATAATTATATGTATGTGTGTGAATGAGAATGAGAGTGAGTGTGTGTATGTGTGTGTGGTATAATAGAAACAAAAGGATTTAGGTAAGGCACAAGTACAGAGCTATAAATAAGAACAGAAGGTATAGATAGGTGGGAAACATCATGAGAGTCTGTACAGGTGTTACAAACAAATCCTGATAGTGTTATAAATTCAAGTGGGAAATATCTTAATCATATCTGTGAAGTGTTTGATTTGTGTCCACTTAATAAATAAAATCTCTCTCTCTCTCTCTCTCTCTCTCTCTCTCTCTCTCTCTCTCTCTCTCTCTCTCTCTCTCTCTGTCTCTCTCTTTCTCCTAAATTGACTTTTTAACTTTTTACTCTCTGGTCCTGTTGTTTCTTTTCTCAACAATTAAATGGGTTGCCTGCAGGGGGTTTCGCTCTCCCTCTGTGAACCTACTTACCTTGCTAACTGGCTGGCTGGTCCCTCGGCTTGATCAAACGCACTCTCCTTTTATTTTCTTGTACATTTTTGTGGCATCAGAGGAAGAGAGAGAGGGAGAGAGAGAGAGAGAGAGAGAGAGAGAGAGAGAGAGAGAGAGAGAGAGAGAGAGAGAGAGAGAGAGAGAGAGAGAGAGGAGAGGGTCAATTTCGCCTTTTTTTTCCCATCTTTCTTGCTCAGCAGTTTCGAATTTTTACTTTTTGTAGTTCGGCGTTTGATCTAACTCTCTAGAGCACGGTCATATTTTATTGCTTTGTATTTTTTTGGCATATGTTAGTTATATTTTATCCAATACCCTTGTGAACTATAGTGTGTGTGTTTTTGTTTTGTTTTTCTTTTCCCAGAGTGGTGTTGTGTATTTATCCATCTTCTCCAGGCAGTGTCTTGTTGTTGTTGTTGTTGTCATACCTGTGTTGTTTAGGTTTCCTGCAAAATTCTGTAGTACTATCACTTTCTCTTCTGACTTTTTTTTTATTGATCTCTCTCTCTCTTTCTCTCTCTTTCTCTCTCTCTCTTTCTCTCTCTCTCTCTCTCTCTCTCTTTATTGCATCATTTCGCCTTCTTTTAGAATTCATTTTTGTCTTTCCTTTTCATATTTTATTTACTGTTGCTAGTGATTAATATTATCTAACTATAAATGTATCGAAATACTCTTTCTCTACCACATTTCCCATTTTCCTTACTCCTTCCCTCTTCCCATTTTCTTCTATTCTTTTTAATCATTCAGTCTTTCCCTCTTCTCCTTCCCTCTCTCCTTTTCTAAACATCTTTTATTTAAGCCCACTTCTCCCCTCCTATTACCTTGATCCAGTTTTCTAGGCAATTCCTCTTCATTTACTACCTCGATCTTTCTTCCACCCTCACCTCTCTCTCTCTCTCTCACTCTCTGCTCTCTCTCTCTCTCTCTCTCTCTCTCTCTCTCTCTCTGCCTTATTGTACTACCTAAGTGGATTAGACTGTTCCATACTGCTACGATGATGAAGAAAGTAATGGGATTAGCACACACACACACGTACAGAGAGAGAGAGAGAGAGAGAGATAGAGAGAGAGAGAGATGAGAGAGAGAGCCAGCCAACGCCGTGGAGTAAGAATAAGAATGACTGAGGTTATGAGGGAGTGAGGGAAAAGTTGGAAATGGAAGTGGTGCTGGTGGCGACACAACTCTTTCAATGAGAGAGGAAAGTGTCGATGAGATGTGCAGATGGCATGTTGGTGATGTGGTAACGATTATAGTAAGGTGGTGTTGGTGATGACTGGTTGAAAGTGAGGAAGATTCACTGTTGTATATATAATAATAATAATAATAATAATAATAATAATAATAATAATAATAATAATAATAATAATAATAATAATAATAATAGGGGACAGGCTTTCTACCCCCCTCAAGCCTGTCCCCCCTATTCCCGCACCCTTTAATCCCCCCCACCCCAAGCCTGTCCCCTACTCCCGCACCCCCTTAATGAGAGCAAGAGAAGACAAGTGGATCGATGGCCACTCAGACTGTTTATGGAAATGGTAGGAAGCCAATCAGTGATCACACACACACACACACACACACACACACACACACACACACACACACACACACACACACACTTCATTTCCTGGACTCTTACCAAATTATGCCATCTCAACTCATCTCACCTCATTTCGTTTTCCTCCATCATCTTCTCTTATCACTTCTCTTCACCATTTGCTCTTATCATTTCCCTCCACCATTTTCTCTTAACTCCCTCAACCAATTTCTCTTATCTCCCTACACCATTCTCTCTTATCAATTCCCTCCCCCAATTTTCTCTTATTAATTCCCTTCCCTATATTCTCTTATCATCTCCCTCCAGTATCATTTCTTATCATTTCCATCTACCATTTCGTTTCATCTCCACCCATCATCATCATCATTATTTTTCCTCTTCCTCTCTTCTATCTACCATAACCATATCTTATTTTAACATCTTTTCTCCTTATCTTCCATCACCTCACCTTTTCTCTCTTCCTGCCACCACCACCATCATCATCATCATCGTTCTCTCTCTCTCCCTCCATTCTCATTTCATCTCCAGCATCCCTTACTTAATTCTATATCTTCCTTCTTTGTCCTAGTCTAGTCCCTCAATCCTCATCCAAATTGTATCTCCTATCTCTCTCTCTCTTTCTCTCTCTTTCTCGATCTATCGATTGATCTATCT
>JAWZYT010002736.1:2500-17500 GCA_034508575.1 Petrolisthes manimaculis
ATATATTGCTGGTGTCAGGTATTTTTTTTTTTTTTATGTCAGATTTAAATATTCGGTATTTACAGGCACGATTTACTGAAAAGTCTTATTAGTAGCGATACTGGTAGTCAGTTTTTAATGCCCAGTTTACGGTTTATATTGAAAAGATTAATGGAATTGTGCGTACATTTTTAGACTCTTACAACAACAACAACAAAAATCATATCTACCAATGGGTATTCGAACTCATTATCTCCACAAATGCCTAAAATATATCCTCCCCTGAAATTTCCTGACATCTTTGAGAACCTTTGCATGAGAGGAAGGGAAGATGCTTACAATAATTATTCATTTTTTTCCCCAATCAAGACAAACCATAAAAATCAAGATGAAATAGACACACGGGAAATTAAAACTACGGTACCTATGTCTCGTAGAGGATATAAAAACACGGAAAGCTGAAAATATGTACCGTATAGAGTATAGACGAAATAAAAACATGGAAAGCTGAAAATATGTACGGTATAGACGAAATAAAAACACGAAAAGTTGAAAATATGTACCGTAGACGAAATGATATTAAAAAAAAAAACACTGAAAGTTCAAATTAATATATATGTGCCGTAGAATAAAAGGGAGTGAAAACGCAGCACTGGCAACAACCACCAAGTTTAGAGGTCCCCCACAATTACAAGGACACCACCACCTGTAATTTCAACACGCGTCCAGGCGACACGAGGTAATTCGGGCCACGATTTATGAATATGAACAAATCAGTCGCCTCGCTCGCTACCAGCAGGAGAGAGAGAGAGAGAGAGGGGGGGGGGAGGAGGGTGACTGACTGACTGGCTGGGTTGGCTGGGTGGTAGGTCGAATTTCCGGACAGTAGAGGCATATCAGCCAGTCAAATAAATATTCCGTATACGTAATTGATGTAAAGGGGATTGTGTTTGTGTTGTTGTTATTACCTGCGAATTAAAAGCTATACTGACTCCTCTTGAATATATGTTATCAAACTATTTCAAGCCATGAGCTCAACAAACAAACAAACTAACTCTCTCTCTCTCTCTCTCTCTCTCTCTCTCTCTCTCTCTCTCTCTCTCTCTCTCTCCATTGCCTTCCCAGAAATCCTTAGAGGTTCGTGTCCATGTGTTAAAGTAGGTGCATTCGTGACCCGCCAATGACTGTGGTTGCTTTCGGACCATTTCTCTTTCGGTGGAGCTGATGTCGGTGTACAGACGAAGGATGGTGTTTAAGTAAAGGATTAATAGCAGGGTGGATCAGGATTTGTCAGCCAGAGAGAGAGAGAGAGAGAGAGAGAGAGAGAGAGAGAGAGAGAGAGAAAATGTGAAACTGGTTGTTGTCCTCTAATCTTTTCTTTCACTTCTCACATGCTTAAATTGATGTGTATGTGTGTGTGTGTGTGTGTGTGTGTGTGTGTGTGTGTGTATTGCATAATATAGGTGATAATTTTAGGTTTGTTTAGCGAGTGTAACGAGATTTGTGTGTAAAACATAATTATATTAATTATGGTGTGATAATATATAGAATGTTCTCTGTTGGCAGGATGGTGATGCGAGTGCTTGGGGCGGTGCAGTAGGCAGCTCCCTCATGCTGCTTGATGACATGTACGGCTGTCTTCAACAGCAGTAACAGTCACAACTTACAGCAGCAGCAGCAGCAGCAGCAGGGAGGGAGGGGAGGCAAGGATCCATCATTGTGAACCGTCTCCTTTGTGAGTCAAATGAGATGTGTTGGTCAGCCCCGGGGCCTCCCGAAGGGCAGTGTCTGTCCCTGGGCAAGGAGTGACGCCCCTCCCTCCCTGGCACCGCTGGTCCACGTCCACTCAGTCAGCTGCACACGCCATCCATCACATCTCCCACCGCCGCTCGCTCCACCACCGCCCACGCCCACCAGCTACAGTACGCCCTATCCCGCCACATGACGCATTTTGGTGACGCTCGCTACAGCTATGTTGGGCGCGTTTTCAGTGGCGGGTTAGAACTTGACTTACAGTGCAGAACTAGACGTACGGGGAGCGTGTGCATGCGTGTGTGTGTGTGTGTGTGTATGTGGTGCGGACCTGGAGACGTAGCACTAGTACTTGAGTCGAGTGCCACCACCAGTGTAGCAACAATACCTGGGGACATGTGTCATCCTTCCTCACCCGAACTCTTTGTGTACAAGGCTACGACTGCCTGCCTGCCTGCCTGCCCGCCTGCCATCCTTGGATCACTCCCTGGCACATAAGTCCGGCAACTACAGAAAGTACTGCAGTGACAAACACGCAGCGACTCACCTTATAAAGTTACCGGTTCATTTTGTAAATTTATAGAGTCTAGGCTACGACTAATTTTAGGCTATACCGACGAAGAATACTATTTACTGAATATTGTTATCTGTGATATATACGTTGAAGTAGCTCAAAGGCGCGGCTGCACTCTTGTTATGCAACTCCTTGGAGAAAAAAAATAAACGTAGTAAATGTATATGTGAGGTGCCACCACTGCTTGACAAAGTGTACAGTGACGTGTGGTGAGGTGGGTTGAGTGAGGTGGCCGGTGACGCGTTAATTAAGGCAGTGTTCAGCTGGTATAGCATCCTGGCTCATCCATCCACGCCCTCCTCTGACAGCCACAGTCAATCAAGAAAAAAATATATACCCAAGTGTTGTGAAACCAGACAGACTCCAGAGATAGTAGATTGAGGCACCATTTGAGCTGAACTTTTACTGAAGAACATTGACTATACTAACCTGATGAAGTAGTAGTTAGTAGTGGTTATAAAGTTGTCAACTAAAGGTCCTCCCAGAATGGCGTTTTAGTCTACAGGAAAAAAATATCCATTTATAGAAAAAATAAAAACACCTACAGGAGGAAATGAACATGTACAGAATAAAAGATAAAGGAGAAAAAATAAAACTGTGAAGGAGGTGCCAGATGAAGTGGATGTGTGACTTAGGGACCCCGTCTGTGTCTGTCTGTCTGTCCTCACCAAACATCATCATCATCATCATCTGATATTGTCCTCGTCTCTTCACTATATCTCGATCACAGCTGCCACCATGGAAGAGGGGGAGGAGGAGGAGGAGGAAAAAATACTCGCGCTCTTCTCTCTCTCTCACACACACACACAGAGTGAGAGAGAGAGACAGAGACGGAGAAAATGAAGTGCGACGCAACTGGTAAGGCAGTGGATAGCGAGTGTCTCAACGCTGAGTTCACTGTAGAGGGAATTAAGCGAGATGTTGTTGTTGTTGTTGGCAATAACTGGAAGCGATTGAATTCCTAGATCTGTGCCACAAAACAGGTGCGGTACAGTCTGAAGCAAGCGAGGTCTGTTTAGTTTTCTGGTGCATTTTAGAGGAATTAGTGTGCCTCCAATTTGTCAGTCGGTTACATCTTGGCCCATTCCGGGGGTTATATATATATATATATATATCGTGTTGATGAATTGGAAGGCTACTGGTTCCTCCAAACGATGCCACAATAATGATCCCATACTCGAACACACACCTAGACAGTCCGTTTCCTGATACAACTTGGCGTAATCAGAAGCCTTCCTTCCAATTCGCCCTCTATACATACGTCTCTCCTTAATTCAGCGAATCACCGAGCGTCTCTGAAATTAAATATCCGTGAAGGACAGACACACACACAGACAGACAGCAAGGGTTTCAGGTTGGTGAATCCCGTCATCAAGAAGGACTGATGCATGGTTTCTCTTCGTGTACGTACAGTTGTGGACATATGAAACAACACACCTGAAACGGGGGGCCCTTCACTGAGCCTAGAGACATATGAAACGAATACACCTGAAACGGGGGGCCCTTCACTGAGCCTAGGGACAAATGAAACGAATACACCTGAAACGTGGGGCCCCTCACTTAGTAAAAGGTATATAGGAGGATGAAGACGGCGCTGTTGTGTAGAGGCAACGCCACCTCATCAGTTCTATGCTAGACAAGGGGTCGTTCTGGTTCAAGTGTGTTTGTTTACATGTGTTTGTAAACTGTACCTTCATAGTTGTGGCATCCTCCATGTGATCTGATATTGTGTACATTCATTAATCACATATAACTTTAAGTTTGAGAGTCTATAAGGAACTACAATAGAGTGTACTTTTTTTCCTTCCTGGACCTGGAGAATAAATAAATAAATAAATAAATAAACAAATAACAAACACTCCTCCAATACTGAAGAAATAATCCATCGTCGTCCACAAGTGATTTACACTCTGACCGCGATGGTGAATATTTTTTTATAATATGATAGAACAGTAAGCCGGTGTATCCCCTAATGAATAATAAGTGAAAAAACAAAAACAAACAAACAAACAATGAAAAATATATTATTAACCGTGTCTGTCAGAAGTGCACAACGTAACTTTAACACTATATATATATATATATATGTATTTTTAATTTTTGGTTCTTTTACGTTCGTCTGTGAAATCCAAGAAAAAAATAAATAAATAAATAATAGATAATTATAATACACTGTTATAACCTTGACTTTTAAGCGAAGTTTTTTATTTGATTATTATTATTTTTTTTTTTTTTGGTGGTGAATTTTATTGGAAGGACTCTGATTCCTCCAAGGTACGCCACGAAACAACAACAGATCCCATCTTGGTACCACTGAGGTCCGTATGCGTCTGTTTTCCAGGTGGTAGTAGTAGTTAGGAGAAATCAGTATACCCCCTTCCAATTTAACAACAAGAGAAGAATCTCCCTTTACTTATTTTCTTACTTTGTTTCTGTTTTGTATGTTTTCACCACCGCCACCACCGCCACCGCTGCTGTGTACGACTAACAACGTAACAGAAAGAGAGAGAGAGAGTGACATAATTCCAGCTATCCAACTGTAATTTTGTACGACTAACAACGTAACAGAAAGAGAGAGAGAGAGTGACATAATTCCAGCTATCCAACTGTAATTTTGTACGACTAACAACGTAACAGAAAGAGAGAGAGAGTGACATAATTCCAGCTATCCAACTGTAATTTTGTACGACTAACAACGTAACAGAAAGAGAGAGAGAGTGACATAATTCCAGCTATCCAACTGTAATTTTGTACGACTAACAACGTAACAGAAAGAGAGAGAGAGTGACATAATTCTAGCTATCCTACTGTAATTTTGTATGACTAACAACGTAACAGAAAGAGAGAGAGAGTGACATAATTCTAGCTATCCTACTGTAATTTTGTATGACTAACGAAGTAACAGTAAGAGAGAGAGTGACATAATTCCAGCTATCCTACTGTAATTTTGTACGACTAACAAAGTAACAACAGTACAACAACGGGTTATAATTTGTAGTGGGGATGTTATATATATACATGTGGGGGCGCGGGGGGGGGGCGCTCCTCTCCCACCTACAACAACAACAACAACAATTATTATAAAGCCAAGAAATTATTATTATTATTATTATTATTATTATTATCATTATTATCATTATTATTATTATTATTATTATTATTATCATTATTATCATTATTATTATTATTATTATTATTACCCGACCACCGAAGTGTTGTTGTTGCGTGATGCTTCGGTTCGGTTCGGTTCGGTTCGGTTCGGTTCGGTTCGGTTGAGGATGGCCTTCACCCTAAACATAAACTTTGCCAAATAATAATAATGTGACACTGGTGAAAATAAATAAAGAGAAACAGAGAGAACAAAAACCTACAGTACACACATACGCACATACATTCGCGCCATTTGGTGTGTGTAGTATGAATCAAGAAATAAGTTGCCATCAAGTTGTTTGTGTTTATACCAAATTGAAAAGAATTTTATTAAAAGTATGAGTGTGTGTGTGCATAGAAAAATCTGCCATGCATATTATTATTATTATTATTATTATTATTATTATTATTATTATTATTATTATTATTATTATCACACCGGGAAGGAGACTGCATTTTGAAGTGTGGTGACGTCAAGAGAGAGAGAGAGAGAGAGAGAGAGAGAGAGAGAGAGAAAGAGAGAGGTGTCCTTAGTATAGTGACGTGTATAGGGCTTCGTCGTCTCCCCCTACTGCGTCACCTTCACCAACCAACCAGCCCAGACCAACACACACCAACTCCCCACAAAATAATAATAATAATAATAACTGTAAAACTACATGCTAACGTTCTCGAGAAACCTACAGTGCCCGTGTGTAGTTTTTGATGACAACGCAAGCAAGCAAGCAAGCATCCTCCTCAACTTCCAGCAAAAACGTTAGAAAATCATCCCATTTATTATAATATCAGAACATTTATTATGATACAAGACAGTGAAAAAAACAACAACATTGTAATCATAAAGAAATGACAGTGTATCGAAATAAAATAAAATATATATATATATATATATATATATATATATATATATATATATATATATATATATATATATATATATATATATATATATATATATATATATATATATATATATATATATATATATATATATATATATATATATATATAAACAGGTTACGTAAAAATCCAACACAGAATAATTAAAATAAATGATTTTTTGTTTCTATACCTCAATGAACCTCGAGTATAGATTTTGAAAAGCATAAACAAAACAAAACAAAACAAAACAAAACAACCAACCAACCAACCAACCACTCGACCGACCAGTACCGTGTTTCTTTCCTCGGCAGCTGTGGACTGTATACACTTGCCATCTAAAATATGTATCTATCCAGGTTTACTTTAGATACCCTGATCGAATGTTTAATTAAGCGAGCTGAAGCAAATATGAAAGAGGATAATAAGCGATGTAATGGGTTCACTAGTATGACAAATAAATGATTCGAAATTTCAACAAGACTTGGATACAAATTTTGGATTACGAATGTTACAGTAATATAATCATCAGTTTTTGACAACCCGTTAAGGAACTATAAATAATGTACTACTACCACTACTACCACCACCACTACTACTACTACTACTACTACTACTGTGTTATTATACCTGTGTGTTGAATCCTCATGTGCCAAACAAACAAATAAACAAATAAACAAACCCCCTCCCCCTCCCCCTCCCCCCATCTCACTGACGTCATTAGTGGGGAGTGACAAGTCTAAAGCGATGCTGTGAAAATTATTACACTTATAATTAACTAATGGGAATAATTATATAGCGTAATAATATGTATGTAAGCCTAACGAGGAATTAGAACATCAGTAGTGTATTAAAATGAAAGTAAATATTCTTTGTCAATTATTATATTATTTTATTATTCTAATCTGACATGAGAAAATATCTATTATACCGGTGATAAAAATGCAATTGAAGAAGAAATATAATAATTCTTTATTTGTGTTTGTGTTTCTATAGTTCAGGGGAATGAGGTGATTTATGAGAAACGTACAGTCACGGGTATTAATAAGTAACCAGGTGTGCTTCGAATACCTAGAGAGAGAGAGACAGTAAACAAACAAATGCTTCGAATACCTATAGAGAGAGATACAGTAAACAAACCAATCCACAATACCTGCATCTCCATTGACATTTTGGTTCGTTTGAGTGACTTTTGGGTGTTCGAAGCTTCAACCCAAACTGTATAACTATTAAGTGCTGGTGACTGTACATTATAGTAGCCTAATGATGTCCCCAACCTGTGCCAATAAACTGACCATCCCAGAATAATTGGTGTGTGGAGGAATCAATAGTCTTCTCAAAGTGTCCTAAATCATCCATCACACACACACACACACACACACACACACACATACAAAATTTAATGGCATTTACATCGGACGAGTTCGGAAGGATCGGAAAGCTAACTAACCCCAGACAACACTTGATATAAACCGTTTCGTTGTTGTTGTTTTGTTGTTGTTGTTGTTGTTGTTGGCATCTCCCACGACACCGCAGACTTGTAAACAAAAAACAAAATATCTTGTAAACAAACATTTCTGTAAACAAGATAACTGGATGTCCCGTGGTTATGATCTACTGTTATATAGCTAATTATTATTATTATTATTATTATTATTATTATTATTATTACAGGTATTATTATTATTTTTTGTTACGTTAATTCTAATACTGTACATTATTTTATTATTATTATTATTATTATTATTATTATTATTTTTGAAAGCTGATTAATTACCTCTGTTGTTCTAATAATTTCTAGCTTAGTTTATCCTTGTGCAGCTAAAATAAATAAATAAATAAATAAATAAATAAACAATTAAATACAAAAACAGAAGAAAATACAAACTAGGGTGAACTGTGACCATGACGCATTACTGTAATGTATTGTATGTATAATATTTCCCTTCGAGTGTAAATTAAGTACAATGTAAATGAAGAAATACATAATTATACATAGCAAAGTAAATAATAATAATAATGAAGGTTTATTCATTCATTCATACATACATACATACATACATACATACATACATACATACATACATACATACATACATACATGTCTCCCTGCCTTGAAATATAAATACACAAATACCCCCCCATCCCCCCACCCCCCCACCCCTTCTCTCTCTCCCTCCCTCCCTTTCACCCCCCCCCTTCCCCCCCCCTAGCAATATTTACAAAAGCAAGGCACCCCCCCCACCCCCCACCCCCCCACCCCCACTATAAGTAGCCCCCTAAAATAAAATATCCTTAATTAAAAATACCTTAATAGTTATAATATAATAAACATCTTTAAGTTGACTAAACACTTACCCTCTCCTTATTATTATTATTATTATTATTATTATTATTTTCCTCTTTTTATTTACTAATGACGTATTAAATAGATTAGTTCAAATTTTTAATCTACTCTCGTTTTATTTTTCTCTTTATATTTATTCCATTACCATTATATATTTATTTATATTATTATTATTATCATTATTATTATTATTATTATTGTTATTATTATTTTATTTTAATTATTATTTAATCCTACCATTATTTTTATTGCTATTTATACCATGATCATTATATTATCATTATTATCATTATTATTATTATTATTATTATTATTATTATTATTATTATTATTTTTATTGATATTTTGTGTTTTGTTTTTGTATTTCTGTTTATTTCTGTTTCCTGCGACGGGGCAACGGACTCTACTGTACATACCTATGACCAAAATTAGTGTAGCAAGATATACTAGACCTAACGCCGTCACCTGCAGGCTATATATAACGACCAGTCCAATCATTGTCTATTACGAATTCTAAATCAACACCAATATGCCCAGAATTAATGAGAAAACAATATCAATCCTATTTTTATTACGAATTCTAAATCAACACCAATATCATTCCTATTTTTATTACGAATTCTAAATCAACACAACTTAATCAATCAACAAAATTAATGGGAAAACAATATCACTCCTATTTTTTTAGAGACAGACAGACAAGCAGACAATGCAAGCAAGTTATTCACTCACTCATTCATTCATCACAATAGTAATAAATAATATCTGGCCTTCAACTTTATTCCAAATGACATATAAGATTTTTAAACATTATTAATAAAAGAAGAATGATTAGAATTCGAATAGTACTCTGCAACACCTTCTGCCCCCCCCCCTCTACCCCCCCCCCCAATTGCAATAGAGGCCCAAACCACACCCTGCCGTCTCAGACTCGAGTTTCGCCTCTATTGTTTCTCTGGCAGAAGGCTCAAAGTTGCACAACAATCCCGGTGACAAGGTGGCTAACTCTCCCTTACCTCTCCCATTTCCCTCCCCCCCCCCCCCTCCGTCTCTTCTTTCTCCTCCTCCTTGTCAACAAAATAGCCTCGTAAGGACCAGTAGGCCTATTGTTGTTTAAACATTTAATATTACTCCTCACCTTTCGTCCTAATCAAACCCTCCTCACCTCTCTCTCCTTTTTTTCCCTCCTCCCTCCCCCCTTCCTGACCTCTGACCTTATTCCTCCTGCTCCTCCTCTTCCCGTGACCCCTGACCTGACCTGACCTAACCTGACCCCATGTGTGACCTCCTCAGGACTGACTGTCGTAGGCTGCTCTCGTGTCAACCTGTTACGTAACTCTGTACAAGGGTGTTCCCGTCTTTACCTGTAGTATAGTTAGTTAGACGTGGAAGTTATGTACATATTTAACGAGCATTCATACTGAGAAAAAGCAAATAATAAACACGTTTTATATGAAGGTGGTGTTTTTGTTATAAACCTTTCTTTAACAATGGAAATACTTTTATGGTCAACTTTATGTTAATCTGATATAGTGAATTTGATGCAATTCTAGTTATTATAATTATTGGTACAAGTATTACATAATTAATCTGTTTGAAAAGGGAGGGGAGGGAAGGGAAGGAGGAGGAGGAAGAAGAAAGATATATGGAAGATGAGAAAGAGAAGGAGGAGAAAGGGAAGGGGAGGAGGAGGAGGAAGGAGATATGGGAGATGAGAAAGAGAATGTGAAGAAAGAAGGAGATATGGAGGAGGAGAAAGATTATCAGAAAGAAGAGAAGGGGAAGAGGAAGAAAGAAAAAAATTAAGATGGAGAAATAAGGAGATACAGAGGATGAGAAAGATTAGAAGGAAGAAAGGAAGGGAAGAAGAAGGAGATGTGGAGGAAGAAGCAATGACCGACTATATATGATGATGATGAAAAGTGATGATGATGCTGAAGAAAAATGATGATGAGGAAGAGAGAGAGAGACACTAATAATGGTGATGATACATAGAGGAAAAAAAAAAAGCGTCTGTGAGAGTGTATTCTATCCATTATTTTTTTTTATATATACACCCTGGACATACCTAGCTCTCCCTATACTCTTATCCCCTTCATTCCTATATACCTATCCTCTATACATCCTCACACACTATATATACACGACTCACTGCCCACCCCCACCCTCCTCCCCCATTCCTTCCTTCACCCTGACCATCCTTCTTCCCCTATACATTTCTCCTTTCCTCCTTTACCCTGTCTATTTACATCTCCCTATTCTGTCTGTCTGTTTACATCTCCCTGACTCCCTGACTCCCTCACCATGTTCCCCTTCTCACTCCCTCATCCTCTCACAACCTAGCTCCCTCACTCTGTCTCTACTACCCACCACCACCTGTTTACATCTCCCTGACTCCCTCACCATGTTTCCTCCCTCCCTCCCTCACCCTATCTCAACCAACCGAGCTCCCTCACTTGTTTTTACTCTCCCTCACCCAGTCCTCCCCCTTCTCCCTCACCTGTCCTTGTCTCGCCCACCTGTCCCAACCTTTCTCTTCCTGTGTGTGTGTGTGTGTCTGTGTGTGTGTGTGTGTGTGTGTCTCTAGTTGTCCCCTATATACCTTACACTTCCCTTCCTTAATTTGTTCTCATTTCGTCCCGCCCAAACCAACACGAACACCTGCAAAGCTATTACCCTCCATCGATACACCCTATGGGGAAAAAAAAAAATAAGAACAAAAACAAATAAAATTGAAGACAAATATGTTACGTTGTGTTTCCAACAAGAACCAATTGGCCTGAAACACCTGGTATTTCCCCCCCCCTCCCTTCCCCCCCGCCCCCCCCACCTCCCTTCCCCCCCTCCCACCCCCACCTTCCACCACCCCCCCCCCTCCCCCGAATACAAAAAAATGCTACCGTGTGGATAACACTTAGAATATATACGGTAACATGTGTATTGATAGTGTTGTATAAATACTACCATACACCTACACAATATATACACAAAATACTGTATACACCTGCTGAGAACACCTGGTCATGTATATATTTCTGTATCTTATTTTATTTATCTATTTATTTATTTATTTTCTTAAGAGACCTTGAGACATAGTGAAATATTTTGGAGGTTAGCGAGTCCTTCAAACATTGCCACGAAACACCCACCACCTACAGTATCTTGAAGCAGCTTGTTTCGTGGCACAGTCAGGAGGAATCGGAAGCCACCAAGTCTCATACAAGATCACCACAAAGTCCTGAATTAACCAGACGAAAAGTAAGATATATTGTACAATGTTTTTATTCTCATTCCAATGTGTTTCTGTTTTTTTTTCTGTGGTTAATTCAATGTTTCAAAAAAAATAAAAAAAGATCATTTAATATTTTAGACAGACATCCTTTCAAGATATATTAGTGGCAATAAAGACAAAGAGGAAGTTTTTAGACAACTTCACATCCATTTAATCCCTTTGTGAAATTGACTCAGATAACGACTGTCAAACTTTTATTCCCTTTGTATAAAATGAATCAGATACTGACTGTCAGATTTACATACATTATTAAGGGTCCCGGTATAGAATTCTAAAAACCCATTAAACTCCGGAGCACTGTTGGAAAATGATATATATATTATAAAAGCCAGCAAGTAGGAAACATGGAAACGGATGCCTGTAATAGATAAAGCCTGGTAACATAATAAAAAATAGTTCTGCTGTACAATTGAAGGATAAAAATACAAGACTGAGGATAAGAAATTAATAAGTAGTGCAAAATAAAAATAAATTAATATAAGAATGGGGAAATTTCAAATGCAAAATAATAAAAACTAATGCAAACGCAGACACACACTCACACACACACACACACACACACACACACACACACACACACACACACACACCTGTGGATATGCTTGATGATGAAGCTGGCGATGATAAAAACTAGCGAGAAATATGAAGATAAATGATGCTCAATGTTAACACAGAACCAAAATAATATTATCATATCCACAATATTTCACATACTATATATCATGATAATACCAACACTATCTACTACTACTACCAACACCTTAACTACCACTCTCACATGTTACTCATACTACTACTACTACTACTACTACTACTACTACTACTACTACTACTACTACTACTACTACTACTACTACTACCATCATTACTTACAGTTATACACTACCACCCTCACATACTACTACTACTACTACTACTACTACTACTACCAACACCTCAACTACCACTCTCACATGTTACTCATACTACTACTACTACTACTACTACTACTACTATCATCATTACTTACAGTTATACACTACCACCCTCACATACTACTACTACTAATACTACTACTACCACAAACAACTTCCTCCAACACGACTACCACTATATACGACCACTACCACCACTACCACCACCATCACTACCCCTCCAACACACTGTCAGCATCACCCCTCAGGACCCTTACATCTCCCATACCCTCCCTTTGCATATTTTAGACAACCCGTTGAAAATTTAATGCGAAATACGAGAGTGATATCTAAAAAAAATTCATTCTGGTGTACCAAATTCAGATTAAGTGCATGTTTGCTAATTATATACATTTGCAATTCTTCATTTTTAACTCATAAATATTCTAATGGCTTCTGAACTATAATTACACCTCTTGAAACTCACGCTCAAGTATTCGATGTGTGTGTGTGTTTGTTTGTTTATGAAATATGAAAGAGCAAGCAAGGACAGAGTTACTTATACCGCTTCTTCAAACACACGCTCAAGTAAAACTATTTCGTGTTTTCATATGCGTGTAGTAAGAGCAAGGACAAACTTACTACTCCCTCTTAATTGTCCCTGTAATAATGAGTAATAACGAGTCACACTATAAAGTCCATAATTATCTATCTAAGTAATAATGTACATACAGAAGCCTCTCTCTTGATTAAAGGCTGGGGGGGGGGGGGTTCTTTTGGGTAAATTGGAGAGCCTCGATTCCTCCAAAGTATGCCATGCCAGGAAACAGGACCAGATGAACAAAAATAATAATGGTGTTCTGTTGCTTGGAATTGTTGGGAAGATTCACTTACTCCAGAATTACCAACACAAAACACTTCCCCCCTTAATTAAGTTAATTTGTAACATAGTGTCGTTCCATATTTTATTTATATATTTTTTCGTAATAACTGTGATGAACCACGTATTTTCTAGGGTGCATTTTTTTTAACTTAGTAAAATACAGGTTTTATTTTATTATGATGAAAACGCAGGAAGTTTCTTTAAAATAGATAGACATTAATCAAGTGTTCAGATTATATTCCAACTATTTTAGAATGTAAATATTTTAGAATGTAAATATTTTAGAATGTAAATATTTTGACTCTGTGTAAAACAACTTGGAGTCATAAGTCTTGATTTGCATTATAGAGTTTCCCGAAGGATATGTTAAGTTCATGTAGGCCTGTTAAACGTGTATATATGTTGTGTTTGATTTGCTTTGGTTTGGTTTGGTTAGGTTTGGTTAGGTTAAGTTCATGCAAGCCTGGTACACGTGTATATATGTTGTGTTTGATTAGTTTTGGTTAGGTTTGGTTAGGTTAAGTTCATGCAAGCCTGGTACACGTGTATATATGTTGTGTTTGATTAGTTTTGGTTAGGTTTGGTTAAGTTAGATTCATGCAGGCCTGATGCATGGCTATTGGGGCCGGGGTCAGAGCAGCAGCTAAAGGACTACATGTACCCAATATGAAAAAGTTGAGGAGTGATGGACGCAGCGATGGACAGTCTCGATAAATTTTCCATCCCGGCCCAGGACCACAGCTGACAGAGGAGGGAGAGAGGGAGGGGGGAGACGGAGGAGGGAGAGAGGGAGGTGGGAAGGGGAAAAGGAATGGGGATATAGTAAGGGGGAGACGGAAGGGGGAGGTGGTAAAGGGGAGAAGGAAGGGGGAGGTGGTAAGGGGGAGAAGGAGGGGGAGTCGGAGGGGGGGTGGGAGGGAGGGCCACACCTGTATCACACACACGCATACATCGAAGCACACACACAAGCATACATACATACATACATACATACATAGAAGCATGCATAAAAGAATACACTCATACATACATAGAACAGACACGCACACACACACAAGCAAGCATGCAAACACGCACACAAATACATACAAAGAAGCACACGCAAAAGCACGCACACACACACACAAAAAAACAAAACATACATACATACACATAAATTATACATACATATTTCCTGCATGGCATACATAGTTTTAGAGAAATTATCAGCCAATCGATTCACCAAAACATTTTACAAAATAATCTTAATGA
>JAWZYT010002736.1:20000-32041 GCA_034508575.1 Petrolisthes manimaculis
TATGGTGGATTCTTGTATAGTTTTGGTACATTGGAGTGTCTTGATTCCTCCAAACTTTGCCAGGAAACAGGATAATATTTACAAAAATATTGGTGTCCTGTTGTTGTTGTTGTTGTTGTTGGTTGGATGGAATAGTTTGGTGGAATGAGTTGTTCTGCAGATTTACCAACACTTGTATATACTTGTACTATAATTACACAGTATATTATATGAAACTGAACAGACTTATACCCTCAGTGTTGGTTCTGTTTTGTGGCACACCTTGAAGGAATCGGTAGCCTCCAATTTATCCCTGTCTGCATAGGGAACTGAAAAGGGTATTGAACTTTTATTACGTGGAGTATTTTTGGTAATGCTATGCGATCATTAGCGTGCAGTATCTTATGTAACTAACTAGTATAAGAGTTAGCTTCCACCAACCCTTCCTTGTTGTCCAAAATAAACAGTTCAGTAGCGAAAGAAGTGGTTCGTTAGTAAAGGCTCCACCCCACTCCAGTAACCTTAAAGCGATGTTCACTTGAGGCCGAAAGGGACAACGCGCGTAAATCGGGATCAAGTTTTGGCCGATTTTTCTGGACCTTAGCGGCCGGGTGGGATTTGCAGCGCTGCTCTCCGTGTGCCTGTGTTGGTGATGTGTCTGCATGTATGTCCAGGCCAGTCAGCTGTTGGCAGGGTCATCCCTCAATAACAAAACCGTAGCAAAAGAGTGCCCGGGACGTCTACAGGACAGGGAAAACTGATAGGTGTGGATGGGTAAGAGGAGAGGGTCGCATCTGCAGCATCGGCGGCGTCAGGAATATAGCCTCTGGGGCGTGTTCTCATATGGACGCATCGGAAGGGTGTGGAGGGCGACGCGATTGGGCAGGTGAGGCCGTGGGGGAGGCGGCCAGTCAGGTGTTAGTGTGGAGTGGCAGGGCAAGATGGCAGCACATATCACATTACCGGTAGGCGGGTAGGGGCCCTGCCTAGCCAGCCAACCAACCAACCAGAGGTGTCGGCCGGACAGGACAGCCTAACTCTTTGCACCTCTTTCATCTTAGTTTTGCTTTGTTTATTCTCCTTTTCAAGGCACAATCCACATCGTAAAGTGTGACAGTGGCGTAGAAGCGAAGGCGGGATAAATTAAGAAGACCATGGAAGAGAGAGAGAGAGAGAGAGAGAGAGAGAGAGAGGTAAGGGAGGGAGGGAGATAGTGAGGGAGGAAGAAGCGAGTATTTTTGGGACTGGTACAAAACAGAAAGTAACTGGAAAAGAGACGGATGAAGAAAGGTTGAAAGAGAGAGTAATAACATCAGAGAGGAGGAATAAAGCAATAGGAGAGCATGTGTCGAAGCTTATTGTACTATCAGAGAGAGAGAGAGAGAGAGAGAGAGAGAGAGAGAGAGAGAGTTGGGCTGCGGGTGACACAACGGGTTTCAGGTTTCCTCAGGTTGCATTCCTCTTCACACCTCTGCGCAGGCCTGTAACCCGATGCCCCAGACCCCCCCCACCCCCACCCCCACCATCACCACCTCATACCTCGTGCTACTCACTGCTGGATCACTCGCTTTTTCCATAACAAACAACGACGACGAATGACAACATGTTCGTCCAGACTCCAAACAATGATGCCTGACGATGGTAATGTTTTTCGTCATTACAAATTCCCCAAACGACGACTCCTGTCACAGTGTCTCTAACTTGTCTACCACCACCAATGCTACCAACAATAACTTTTGCTACTGTCCGACCTTTGTAATTACCTGACACACGGCGAGGGAAAAAAAAAAGTCATCAGGTATTTCTAATCATTCTCATTTGTCCCTAAAACTTCAGCTACCTCGGTTCACAACACAAACTTTTCACTTCAACTCACAAGTGGTTACTAAGGACCTCACAACTAAATAGGAAGGATGCAGAATATTCCATCTGCTTCTACAACAACAACAACAACAACAACTACTACTACCGTACTACTACTTCTAATACTACTACTACTACTACTGCTACTACAATATTTCTACTTTTTCTTCTTTTTCTGTTAATAATTGGATGAACCAGAAGTGCTTTCCTTCCGACGAGAAAATAATCGTGTATTGATAGGCAGAGAAAGCTGTTTAAGTCGTCAGCCGTTGTTCAAAGGGTAAACACCATCATTAATGTCTTATCTGTCAAGGGGAAGGCAGCTACCTGGAACGAAGGTCATAGTAACGAGTCAAGAAGTAGAGGAAAGCCTTCAGTGTGGAAGGAAAGGTGAGAGGGAGGGAGGGAGGGAGGGAGTGGAGATGGTAGGGGAGAGGGGAGAAAGGAAATGGTGGGAGAAGGTAGGTAGGGAGGAAAGGGAATGTGGGAATAGGTAGGGAGGAAAGAAATTAGGAAAAAGGGAAGGAGAGAAGGGGGAGGGTTAGAAAGGAGTGAGGGAGATGAGTTGTAAGTGGGGAGGTAAAGAATGGAGGGAAGGAGAGAAGGTAGGGATGGAGGGAAGGAGAGAAGGTAGGGATGGAGGGAGGTGAGCCGGGTGGTCCCTTCCCCTTCACGGCCCCTTCTCTTGACACTTCATTGTGACCGTCCCACTCCCACCTGTCCTTGTCTCTCTGTCTCAACCCTGTCCCTACCTCTCTCTCTCTCTCTCTCTCTCTCTCTCTCTCTCTCTCTCTCTCTCTCTCTCTCCATCTCTCTGAAATCTCAAACGAATCATCTCTCAGGCACTTTCCATTTCACACAGTTTTTCTCACACGTTATTTCCTCCCTTCATAGTGTGCTTATCGTTCAATACCATTCCTTCTATTAAATCAACTCCAGACGATTTCATTCACCTGAGGAAGACAACACAAATAGGCAATACTAACGGAATATATGTGTGATAATGTAAGAGAGAGAGAGAGAGAGAGAGTGAATAAGCGAGAGAGAGAGTGAATGAGCGAGAGAGAGAGTGAATGAGTGAGAGAGAGAGGGATGATGAACAGAGTACCAATGAGTGAGGGAGTGAGGGATTTTAAACAGTACCAATGAGGGAGTGAGTGAGTGAGAGAGAAAGAGAGAGAGAGAGTGAGATGATAAACAGAGTACAAATGAGTGAGTGAGTGAGTGAAAGAGAGAGTGAAAGAGTGAGAGAGGGATGATGAAGAGAGTACCAAAGAGTGAGGGAGTGAGTGAGAGAGAAAGAGAGAGAGTGAGAGAGGGATGATGAAGAGAGTACCAAAGAGGGAGTGAGTGAGAGAGAGAGAATGAGAGAGAGGAATGATAAACAGAGTACAAATGAGTGAGTGAGTGAGTGAGAGAGAGAGTGAAAGAGAGAGAGAGAGTGAGATGATAAACAGAGTACAAATGAGTGAGTGAGGGAGTGAGAGAGAGAGAGTGAAAGAGAGAGAGAGAGTGAGAGAGAGGAATGATGAACAGAGTACCAAGTGAGTGTCCCATGTCCCCCTCAATCAACCTCAGCCTCTCAGTGTTGTCCATCATTCACGAACCACAACACGGCTGTCAATTTAAGAAGGAAGTACAGTGTTGGCAAATCTGGAGCAACTGATTCCTCTAAACTATTCCAAGCAACAGGACGCCTTTATTTTTGTCCCTCTAGTCCTGTTTCCTGGCATATTTTGGAGGAATCAAGGCACTCCAATGTAACAAAAAAGAATTACCACCTTAAGGGGAGAGTATACTTTTGATAGACAGGAGTGTCTTGATTCTACCAAAGTATGCCAGGAAACAGGACCAGAAGAGCAAAAGTAATGGTGTTCCGTTGCTTGGAATAGTTTGGAGGATTCAGTTGCTCCAGATTTACCAACACAAAATTTCCCCCTGAATGTTACTACTCTAATGAGGAATCTACGTGTTTCGTGGCACAGTTTGGAGGAATACATAGTCCACCAATTTTCCCTCAAAAGAAAATCCGGTTAATTAAAGCCCTTCCTTCATACAGATTTTTCTTTTGTTTTCTAATTTTATCATGTTTTTTTTTTTTTATTTACGTCGTATAATTGTGTTAGTGTTTCATTCAATACGCTCGGGTTTATTAAATTTACCCTGAGTCCTGTTAAATATATTAGATGTTTCAGTTGGTATGAAATGAACGAAAGGAAGGAAAGAAGAGAGGGGAGGGTGTGAAATGAACGGAAGGAAGGAAGGAAAGAAGAGAGGGGAGGGTATGAAATGAACGGAAGGAAGGAAGGAAAGAAGAGAAGGGAGGGTATGAAATGAACAGAAGGAAGGAAGGAAGGAAGGAAGGGAGGAAGGAAGGAAGGAAGAGAGGGGAGGGTGTGAAATAAACTAAAGGAAGTGAGGAAGGAAGGTAGAATAAGAGAGGGGAGGGGAGGGAGGGAGTTAGGCCAAGTGTCGAGGGAAGCACCAACTAAGGG
The DNA here is from genome assembly GCA_034508575.1 of Petrolisthes manimaculis. Lineage (NCBI taxonomy): Eukaryota > Metazoa > Arthropoda > Malacostraca > Decapoda > Porcellanidae > Petrolisthes > Petrolisthes manimaculis. The sequence goes on from JAWZYT010002736.1 coordinate 24,338, forward strand.
AACCCGTTTGTGGTGTTCGAGGTGAGAAACAACCTGTTCCCTTGGCACTCTACACTGCCTTATACTCTTACACACGCTAAGCTTACTCTTATACTCTTATACTTATACTCTTACGCTAGCTAATCGCCTGTCCTTGTGGCCTCCCTCCCTCCCTCCCTCCCTCCCTCTCTCTCTCTCGTGACTCACCCCCCCACAAGTCTTTCCTCCCCTCCTTACATGCATGCAACACTGCCCTTCAACAATGCACCATGTAAAAGCCGACATGCAAGCACGACTGCAACTAAGTGTGCACGAATTAAAACCACCATTCACACCCCCATAAAATGTACATGCAGATATTAAACGTCTCCTCCGTTAAAACCAATAAACTTACACTGACACTAGAACAACAAAATACACCATTAATACAACATACACCACACCAACCATATTTTCAAAAGAGAGAGAGAGAGAGAGAGAGAGAGAGAGAGAGAGAGAGAGAGAGAGAGAGAGAGAAAATGGAAAAAGGAATAAGAGGAGTAGAAATATGGAAAAGAGGAAGAAAAAGATAGATATTATAAAACTAAGAAAAGAGGCTTAGAACTGGAGAGAGAGAGAGAGAGAGAGAGAGAGAGAGAGAGAGAGAGAGAGAGAGAGAGATATCAACACCACCACCGTGACTGTTACACTGAAGGCTCTACAAGAAAACAACTGTGCAACAACACGCAAACTCTGTCACATAACACCCGTGACAAGAGGACAGACAACCAACCAGGAGTAGTGGGACCTCTCTCTCTTTCTCTCTCTCTCTCTCTCTCTCTCTCTCTCTCTCTCTCTCTCTCTCTCTCTCTCTCTCTCTACTCCGGTTCCTCCATTTCTTAATCTTATAATATCTATCTTTTTCTTCCTCTTTCCCATACTTCTACTCCTCCTATTATTCCTTTTACCTATTCATTCCCCTCCCTCCTCCTATCATCTCCTCGTCCTTCTCCTCCTCCTCCTCCTTTTCCTCTTCCTCCTCTTCCTCCTCCTTCTTTTCCTCGTCCTCCTCTTCCTCCTCCTTTTCCTCTTCCTCCTCCTTCCTAAAAACATTCCCACGACGCGTCTTGAAAAACTCATTATATCCTTCCGTGGTGAGGGAAGGACTCGTGACAGAGAAGTGGTGGAAGTATAGCATGCACCTCTGTCATGATACTACACACACACATACACACACAAACACACACTATGTACAAATACACAGACACACTCACACACAATGTACAAATACACACTCACTTACAATGTACAAATACACACACTCACTCACAATGTACAAATACACTCACACACACGTGTACAAATACACTCACACACACGTGTACAAATACACCGCACACACAGGTGTTCAAATACACACACACACACTTGTACAGATTCTTCAAATAATTGTGATACCGTGAAAATTATATGAAACCTGAGAGAGAGAGAGAGAGAGAGAGAGAGAGAGAGAGAGAGGCATGTGTGGGTGTGAGAGGAGGGAAGGAGGTAAGCAAAGGGGGGTGGGGGAGAAGAGGGAGGAGAATATAAACAGTGTTAAGTTTGTTGTGACACCATTAAGCCTCCCAGGCATCTGTCATTTGGCTAATCTACTCAGGGAATGTTGCTTGTCTGTCTGTCTGTATATCTGTCTGTCTGCCTATCTGTCTATTTGTCTGTCTGTCTGTCTGTCTGTCTGTCTCTCTGTATGTCTGTCTGTCTGTCTGTCTATCTGTCTGTCTGTCTGTCTGTCTCTCTGTATGTCTGTCTGTCTGTCTGTCTCTCTGTATGTCTGTCTGTCTGTCTGTCTATCTGGTTGCCTAAAGGGATATTAATTCTCTTCTTGGTGTATTGGATGCTCTGTGATTCCTCCAAACTATGTCAGGAAACAGACGAGACCCAAAAGGGGGGTAATTCACTTTTTTTACATTGGAGCTGTTCGATTCCTCCAAAGTATGCCAGGAAACAGGACCAGAAGAGCAAAAATAAGGGTGTTCTGTTGCTTGGAATAGTTTGGAGGATTCAGTTGCTCCAGAATTACCAACACAAAACTCCAATGAGGGATCTGTTTCGTGGCACATATAGAGTTTGAGGGAATCAGTAACACCATATCAAAAGAATTCATTTCCCTTTAAGTAAGTGGCTTGGGACTTCATTCTCTATTATGAGTGTATGAATCTATGTGTGTTTTGCCTGTAAACATATGTGTGTGCATCTTCTTTCATGTATGTGTGTATAGGTGTATGTATGTATCTATCTGTGTACCTGCCTGCCTGCTAGTTTGTCTGTAACACTGAATATTAATATTATATTAATATTATTATATTATATTTATTTATTATAATAATTATATTATTATAATTTTATTATTATAATTATATTGGTGTATTATAAGGGATATATATATATAACACAGTAGTTTGATATGATAAATTATTAATAGCATTACTAAAAAATATTGCTCCCAACGTGGGGCTCGAACCCACGACCCCGAGATTAAGAGTCTCGTGCTCTACCGACTGAGCTAGCCGGGAGGTGATAGGAGAGCTGGTTTGTGTTCTTAATATTATACAATATATTAATATATATTAATATATATTAATATATTAATATATATATTATATATAATATATTATTAATATTATTAATATCTCCACCTTCTCTTACTATCTCTTTCCTCTTCTTCTCTTCTATTTCTTCAATTCTTCTTTCTCTCTTATCTCCTTCTCTTCTCTTTCCTTATCTTCTCTTCCTTCTTTATTAATAATAAATATTCAGTGTCTGATTATAATATTAATATATTTATTAATAATAATATTCAGTGTTTGAATATATAGCCCTTCATCCACAATCATTCCCTCTTCCACAGTTCTCTTTATATCCCTCATCCACAATTATTAACCTATCCCTCATCCACAATCATCTTCTTACCACTCATCCACAATAATCTTTTTGCCCCTCATCCACCACCATCCACTCATCCACAATCATCTTTATACCACTCATCCACAATCATCCTAACCTTTACTTATCTCTTTTTAATTTATGATACGTAGGAGTCGCCAAATCTGCTTGATATTGTGTATCATTTCGTCTGTCAGTCTAATAATAATAATAATAATAATAATAATAATAATAATAATAATAATAATAATAATAATAATAATAATAATAATAATAATAATAATAATAATAATAATAATAATAATAATAATAATAATAATAATAATAATAATAATAATAATAATAATAATAATAATAATAATAATAATAATAATAATAATAATAATAAGAGGGATAGAATTCTTCACCAAAATTATGATACACGTTCATAAAAAATAATCTGCTTCACAAAATATTTTCAAAGATAATAAAAATAAATTATATTATATACTCGTAGACAAACAACAACATCCTGAAGTTCACTGGTCTAAATATCTCTGACGACCCCCCCCCCCCTCTCTCTCTCTCTCTCTCTCTCTCTCTCTCACTCTCTCTCTCTCTCTCGCCATACAGGAGCCCCGAGATAAGCGCCAGAGATAAGGGGATGATAGGAGAATGTTTAATACCCAGGCCAGACCACCATCATCGCGCCGCCGCCACACAAGTCAGATTGTATGTACAGCCGATGGGAAAAAAATGATGCTCAGATCCAGTTGTGGGTTGAGAAGAAAACTTTCAGAGGTCCGTGTTTCAGAAAAATAAAACTTAGACCAATTTTTTTTTTTTTTTTACAACTATAATATACAAATAAAATTAATAAAACGTAAACCAATTTTTTTTTTAAACTATAATATACAAATAAAATTAATAAAACGTAAACCAATTTTTTTTTTTTTACAACTATACTATACAAATAAAATTAATAAAACGTAAACAATTTTTTTTCTTTTTACAACTATAATACACAAATAAAATTAATAAAACGTAAACCAATTTTTTTTTTTTTTTAATAACTATAATATACAAATAAAATTAATAAATGTTATGTGGAGTTAGTGAAATTCGTCGATTAGTTATAGTAGTAGAACAGTGTAGCTATATATTATCTGGAGTAACTGATAATTCCTCCAAACTATTCCAAGCAACAGGACACCATTATATTTGTTAAACTGTTGCTGTTTCCTTGCATGCTTTGGAAGAAGTAAGGTAGTTCAATATAACAAAGGTGTACTATGCCCTTAACACACACACACACACACACACACACACACACCCACACACACACCCACACAAACACACACACAACACCCACACACACACACACACACACACATTTATACATGATGAACAGTAATAACCTTCAGCAGTCAAGTTGTACCCCCTTGTGTTAGCCCTCGTCAAACACTGCCACCAGACCTTCACTATCACTGTCCCTCTGATAGCGACCACATCACATCTGCATTTGTCCTGGCGTTTATATACCCCTTAGTATTTTCTTATACAGTAATTAAGTGGGGTTTTTTCTGTGTGTGTGTGTGTGTGTGTGTGTGTGTGTGTGTGTGTGTGTGTGTGTGTGTGTGTGTGTGTGTGTGTGTGTGTGTGTGGTGTGTGTGTGTGTGTGTGTGTGTGTAATAATAATAATAATAAACGGTTTTTTTTTTTTTTTGTGTGTGTGTGTGTGTGTGGGCGGTCTGCTTTGGATTTTAGTTTTGTCAATCTCGGTTTTTGAAATTAGGAGAGGAGAGTACAGGAGGAGATCTGGGTCCCTATACTAATTATAATACATACAAGTGAAGGAAGGGCGTCCAGAGCACCTGACGTCACGTGGTCCGAGTTGTAGAGTAAACATTTACTAACAAGTGGCCTACTGTCCAAACACCGACCCACCACACCACTCACTGTTTGGATACACACACACACACACACAGATTCGAGGGCCAGGGTACACACACACATACAAATCTAATAACACTACTATCCAGTTTTTCTAAAAATAGTATAGGCCTAGTATAGAGTTGACCTCCCCATTGGTAAAACAAAAAAAGAAAAAAGTGCAATTTGTAACTGTTGTATATGACTTTTTGATGTAAGAGAGTAGAGTGTAAAAGTACAAAACTCGTCCTTACCAAATAAAATACAGAATGCAATGATATCTTGAAGCCTTCCTTGCTATATATAGAGACGGAGAGAAAGAATGTGGGTAATAATTATAAGCACAGGAGAGACTTGGGTTGAACACATATTTTTTTTCAAGTAGAGGGAAGTAAATACGAAGCCTTATGATAGGTGACAAGAGAGAGAGAGAGAGAGAGAGAGAGAGAGAGAGAGAGAGAGAGAGAGAGAGAGAGAGAGAGAGAGAGAGAGAGAGAGAGAGAGAGAGAGCATGGCTGGACTGGGGTAAAATTAAATAAAAGTCACGATTGCCAATTGAGCGTTTTTTCCTCCGAGCCAGCAGAGTAAATATTTCCATGTTTTGTTGAATATTCGACTTCTGACTTGGCAATGGTGGTTGGTTGGTGTACACGAAAGATAGGACTAACTTTTTATATTTATCTCCCCCCCCCCCCACAACAAAATCTCTTATAAACCCTGATATACGCAATAAACTTAGGATATTAACAATGTAATCTGGGGTGTATTGGAATGGTGGGGTGTCCTGGGGTGGGTGTAGTGGGGTGGGGGTGTAGTGGGGTGTCTAGGAGTGTCAGGGGTGTCTAGGAGTGTCAGGGGTGTAGTGGGGTGTCTGGGGGTGTAGTGGGGTGTCAGGGGTGGGATACTCTTGTTTACAGTGGACAAACAGAACTGGAGTACACTAATCACAACAACACTTAGACAGGGAGCTCCTTTCAAGGCACACGCTCTCACTCCACCTCACCTCACCTCACTACTTCTGATCACCTCAACTCACTTCTTCTTACCTCATCTCACTTCATTTTACTTCATTTCACTTCTTACCTCAACTCACTTCTTCTTACCTCGACTCACTTTTTACCTCATCTTACTTGTATTTACTTCATGTCAGCACAGTTCATTTCTTACTTCAACTCACTTCACCGTACCTCACTTCACTTCTCACCTGAGCTATACTCTTCTCACCTCAGGACCCTGTGTTCGTGTATGAAAATTGGAGTCTTCTGATTCCTTCTGACCATGCCACGAAACAAGCTCCTTCCATATAGGTGGGGTTTCGTGGCAATATTTGAAGGACTCACTAACCTGATCCAATTTTCTGACTAATATATCACAGGGACCCTTAAGTACTTTGAGGATAAAACACACACACACACACACACACACACACACACACACACACACACACACACACACACACACACACACACACACACACACACACAGGTTTAATTGTCGGTAACCATATACGTAACCTGAGAGTGACATTGTACCTAAAGACACACACACACACACACACACACACACACAGAGGAAGGAAGAGAGAGAAATCCTTATCCGAAGCCATGTGAATAATTCCTTCTGGGCGAGGCTTTGTTTTCATCCGTGTTGAGGGAAATTACACTTGCATCACAAAAACTTTATAATATCACATCCACCGAGAGAACAGGAAGCACGGCAAAGAAGGGAATTATAATGTTTGGCTGCACTGGAAATTTATGCTGAGACCCACACAGACACCTAAATAATAATAACAATAATAAACACAAGGTAGTATACAGTATATATATATATGTTTTGTGTGTGTGTGTGTGTGTCGCGTCCCCACAGTTCTCTACATGGCTTTAAGGATATAGTCTGTATGTAATATCTATAGTATTAGGCAGATAAAACTTGACATCATTAGTTGCTGAATTATAAGGGTCAAGGGGAAAAATAATAATACTTTTCTCACCCCCCCTCCCTCTAAGCCTGTCCTCCTATTCCCGCATCCCCCCCCCCAAGCCTGTCCCCGATTCCCGCACCCCCTAACCCCCCCCCCCCTAAGCCTGTCCCCGATTCCCGCACCTCCTTAAGAGCGCAAGGGCGTCAGAAAGGGCGTCACAACTCGAGTACCTAATTGTCGAACCTATAGACTGAGTATAGAGTGTCTAAATATTTTCATTCCTTTGCCGTCGTGGACCAAGTGAGATTTATTTTGTTCCAGATTATCGCGCGGGCTTTAATTTGACCTTCGCATAATACAATCATGATCTATTTATTACAATATACGGATGCAATGTAGTTTTATCTATCGAGGGTAACAGGTCTCTATCTCGATCGTTGTTTTATTTTATTTTTCGTTTTTAACTCTCTCTCTTCTTTACTTTTTTTTTATTTTTGCTTGACCAGATATAGGAGAGAAGTGGTTGAAGTTATATCAGTTAACAGGGAACGTTGCGACAAGGCTGGCTAGCACACACACACACACGCACACACACAGAAAGAGAGAGAGAGAGAGAGAGAGAGAGAGAGAGAGAGAGAGAGAGAGAGAGAGAGAGAGAGAGAGAGAGAGAGAGAGAGAATTGCCCACTGCCGCTACGTTCGTCTCCCGTAACACGAACACAGTGATAGAATTCAACCTGTGACACTACGTTGGCATACGTCTGTTGTGTGTTACGCCTTCACACTTTTCAAAATACCCGGTTAGTCTATTTTTTGCTTCTGGAGTGTTGATATATATATATATATATATATATATATATATATATATATATATATATATATATATATATATATATATTTGTTGTTGCATGTTATATACGAGTTTGTTGTGTGTAGCTCTTCATTATATCCTGCTGTTAACATTAGAAT
>JAWZYT010002737.1:2500-17500 GCA_034508575.1 Petrolisthes manimaculis
TTGTTATCATGTGTGGAACAACAGGGGACATAAATTTGTTAATATTCACCTCTATGGTAAGGATGATTAAAGACGAGTATACTGTTCTTCCTTTGGTTCATGTAGTTTTCCTTCCTCACTCACTATTGTTGTATGCTTAATAAAATACGTACATAAACATAAATAAGTAAACATAACAATACATAACAACAGACCAATACATACATCAACATATTTATTTATTTATGTATGTATTTATTTATTTCCTTTTTTTGTCGAAAAAAATATATAATTGTGTTTTCAATTTTTTTTTTTCAGTATCGTTTATACCTTTATATTCGTTTGATATATTTAATCTCTCCATTCCTTCCTCTTATAAGTAACTTTTCTGTTTCTTATATGTTACACCATTTCTCTGTTAATTGCTAGCATTTATTTCTGTTCCACCTGTTTCCCTCATTTCTCTCTTCATCTCTGACATATTCTCTTTCTCTCATCAGCTTCCCTCATTTCTCTATTCATCTCTGGCATATTCTCTTCCTCTCAACAGCTTCCCTCATTTCTCTATTCATCTCTGGCATATTCTCTTTCTCATCATCAGCTTCCCTCATTTCTCTATTCATGGAGGAAAGTGAGGCATGATCAAGAGAGGAAAGAGAATGGGAGGAAAGCTACAATGACAGTGTGTGTGTGTGTGTGTGTGTGTGTGTGAGAAGGGTAGTGGTAGTGAAGGAATGTGAGGCAGTGGCTGTGGTAGTGTTCTCCATCTGCTGCTGAATCGTTTAAAGGCGTGTCTCCCATTAGGTACTCCTCCCTTCACACACACACACACACACACACACACACACACACACACACACACACACACACACACACACAATCATTGTATATACTTTTCCTCCTTTCTCTTTTCCTCTGTCAATCATGCATCCCTGTTGTCTGCTGTCTCTTTCCTTTACCTTTCTGTTTAATCAGCTCACTCCCACACACACAGTTTGTCCATCCATCCATTTTCCTTCCCGTTTCATTTTTGTTTTCTTTTTCGTATACTTTATCTTACATGTGATCAATTTCCACTAGGCCTATGTAAGCTCTGATCTTACCGTTGTCTTACACCGTTTATATATATATATATATATATATATATATATATATATATATATATATATATATATATATAGTTTTTTTTTTCTCGTGTGTTTAAGTTGTATATGATAAGGTGACCCCACCAGACTCGTCCCCAACCCTATAGTTCCGTAGTGTGTGGTGTCTGTCTCCTTCCCTCTCTACCGTGTCTGTCTCCTTCCCTCTCTACCCCCACGTGACTCACTTCCACAAAGCCTGGCCTAATATGGGATGCATTTGGAGAGGGGGGGTGGGGTGGGGAAGGGGGTGTGTACCTGGGGATGAGTGCTGGTGAAATATTGGGCAGTTTAAATTAGTTTCACTTACGCAATCACTCTCTCCCTCTCTCTCCACACACACACACACACACACACACACACACACACACACACACACACAGTTTTCAGATTTACCTTATAGGAACAACATTTACACAACACCTTCCTTTACGTTGCATGATATACCAAGGTTACGTTATATGTTTCAGTATTCTCGTGTGGATTTTTTTTTTTTTACTTCCCTTTCCCCTCGATTGCCACTTCTCACACCTTTGTCAATTTGCCTGTGTTGCCGTCTGCCATTATTCTAGGGGCCTTGCCTACAGTAAGTCGGTTTTATTCCTGCATACCAAAATATTAATAATAATAATAATAATGATAATGATGAGGATAATAATAATAATAATATTAATAATAATAATAATAATAATAATGATAATGATGAGAATAATAATAATAATAATAATAATAATAATAATAATAATAATAATAATAATAATAATAATGATAATAATAATAATAATGATAATAATAATAATAATAATAATAATAATAATAATAATAATAATAATAATAATAATAATAATAATAATAATAATAATAATAATAACAATAATAATAATGTTTCCTATCGTCCAAGAGTTAGTACTGTAGAGACACATTGACAGTCAAATAAATAAACATAAAGAATGGAATGAAGGAAGAAGGAAGTGGGACACACAGATGGATAGAGAGAGACAAAGAGACAGACAGAAAACGTGACAGAATGAGAGACGGTTTCGAACACAACTACAAGAATAAATACTGGACCAAATAGAGGTGGAAGGAGCTCAAGGGTATAGTGAAAAGAATAGCAGCAAAGATCAACACACACACAAGGACAACACACACACACACAGCCTACAAAAAAAAAAAAAAAAAAAAAAAAAAAAAAAAAAAAAAACATACACATACATGCAAACAGAAGCATCATAATTATAATCTCGTGCCGTACTTACTATACCTGCCTAACACACACACACACACACACACACACACACACACACACACACACACACACGCACAAGCATCGCATGATCTCTTACTGTCCCTGCCCATTTTTTCTATTCGAGTAATCTCTCTCAACTTATAGTGTGTGGGATGCTGACTTGGGCATGGAATGACGATGTTTGGAGCGAGACGAATCTGTGTGTGTGTGTGTGTGTGTGTGTGTGTGTGTGTGTGTGTGTGAGAGAGAGAGAGAGAGAGAGAGAGAGAGAGAGAGAGAGAGAGAGAGAGAGAGAGAGAGAGATAATGTAGGAGAGGTGAGAGGATGAGAGCCATGGGGAAGGGTAGAGGAAGGACAGGAGTGGGATGGATGGACATAACAGTGGACAAATTACTCTCACATGATGTATTTGTTAACCCAAGGTAATTGTGTGTCCAAGTGAAAGTAAACAGATTCACAACTTGGATGGCTGGCTGGGATGAATTGAAGGTGTACTGTAACTACTGCCAGGCCACCATTAGTTTTGTTCATCTGGTCCTGTTTCCTGGCATACTTTGGAAGGAGGCAAGGCATTCCAAAGTAATAAAAGATAATTACCACCGTAAAGGACTAGAATACAATGAGTGGGCAGTGTCGAAATCAATTAAATCCTCCAAAACGTGACAGAAAACGATCCACCACCTGCATTATATATATATAAATCACACTGAGGCAACGTGTTTCTAAGTGTATTATTATTATTATTATTATTATGGAGGAATCAGTAGCACCCAGTTCTCTGAGAGCAACACTTGTGGATGTGGATGACGTGTGTTTTCTTGTGGTATTTTAATCCGTGTACCGTAATGTTTGAGTTGAAGCTTCCCTGTTACGTGTATTGGTGTTTGGGTTAGAGGAGAGTTGTTGTATAGTCATCATCAAAAGTTCTCCATCGGGTGAGTGATAAAAGAAGGTGAGAGTCATTTGAGTGATTCTTATGAGTCGATATTACAAGGACCAAGAGATCTTATTTTTGCATCATTTTCTTGAGGCTGGTTCATTGAAAGGTGTTGAAGGAAGGACTATCGGGGTTGACTTTATACATTGGGAGATTAGGGATGGTTGGGAGGGCAGCAGGAGAGGTGAGGTGAGGAGAAGAAGAAGAAGAGTGGGAGAGCAGTGAAGGTGACAGCTGACAGTGAAAGTGAGGAACGGCCACTGATAAGACAATACCGTAAAAGTCCCCACGTCATTGTTGTTGTCACTGTTTGTGTGTTTGTTGTGACACCTGTGTGAGTGGATTTGGCCAGCAGGTGTCAGAAGGAGGAAAAGATGAGGGAGGGAAAAGGAGAGAAGGATGGGGAGACAGGTGGAGGGAGATGGAGGGAAGGATGGGGAGACAGGTGGAGGGACATATGTCCTCAGTGGTCTCATTTCAGGCACTAAGTTGATGAGAAAGTACCGTAATATTATAAATGAAATTTCTCTTCCCAGTTCTACAATACGTATATATAACGTTACTGTATGTGTATTGTACAGACGCGAGGTAATGGAAAGGACACATGAAACGAGACCCACATCAAGCATTAGGCAGCTCACTCCACTACACATCTTGTTTGATTTATATTTGTTTAAACAAGATGTGTAGTGGAGTGAGCTGCCTAATGCTTGATGTGGGGCTCAGTACGTGGCCTGTTTCAAGTGTGTCCATTCCATCAGCTCGCGACTGTATCAGCGAATGTAGTTTAGGATGCTAAGACATTTGTAATCAACTTCTGAAAATTCTTACAAAATTACCAATTTGAGGAGGAAGTGTTATCAAATGACGTTTTCCGAAATGCCCTTCAAATAAAATGTTAACTACCACCCTTGAATTGAAGACGCAGTAGCGAAAGGTTGGTTATCAATAAAAGATTAATTTTCACTTCAATGACTACCACAACAAAGGTTCGAGCCTATGATACTTGTATACGAATAGCGGTGTACTTTAAACCGCTCATCCCCTTTATGAATGGTTGTGGTTGTTGTGTCGGTAACATAAATAACATGTGTGGTGGTGTTGGTGGTGAGGGGGACGGGTGTAGGCTTCAGGAGGTGCTGGGAGGGAGGGAGGGAGGGCGGGGAGGCACTGTGTTGTAAGGGCCACACGTTGCGACAGTTGAGATGGGTGGGTGGGTGAGGGTCGGGTGAAAACAGTGACCCGTGTAAGAAAAGAACAGAAACAGCCCACGACCCACTGCCTTTGTGGGAAGTAAGGTTATCTGAGAATGTTGAGTCCTCCAGATTATGCCATGAAATAGAGTCATTTAGTATAACAGCTGTTTTGTGCTTCAGTTTAGAGGAATCCATAGCCTCTAATTCGTCCCTTAAAGTTTTTTGACAGAGATATCTTGATTAAATGCATGTGTAAATGTATTAACACTATGATTCACACGTATTTCTTTCCTTCTAAGGTGTATTATAGTTACGAATTATGGAAGGGGGAAAGGTCTAAGTCAAGAGTTATGTCATGTTGGTGCAGTGTGTGAGAAGGAAAACTCTAAGTGGATACTATTGGTGATATTGTTGTACAGACTTGTGATGGTGTAAGTGAAGGCGGTGATATTGGTGTTGTTGTATGTATGTGTATTGTGTGAGAGAGCTGTATGTAGGTGGTGATAATAGTGATGCAAGGTGTAAGTTAGGACCACGTATAGTATTATGGTGTTGATGGTGTTGCAAGATATGGTTGAGTGTCACGAGTTGCACCACTGCCACTCAACTACAACACTCGTTTTTCTCTACGTCTCTTTACGGGTCGTTTGTTTCACTGTGTTGCAAGTGCTTGTGTATACGTATCTCCCACTAGACGTATTTCTATAGTTTTTGTAATTGAAGATTTTACATGACAAGTTGTATTGATTCGTCTTGTGTACCTTGCTCATTATTCTATGTTTTTTGTCATCTGTGAATAATGTATAGATATGTAATAGAAAAATATTAACACTTTTGTCTTGTCGGTCATTTACTTCACACAGGAACTTACTTTATTATTAATTCTCCCTAGTTTCATTCTCTACCAACTATCACTGTCTGTGTAGCCTATTACTTTCTCGACAGCCATTCTCTCCCGTACTCATCCCCTTCACCTTTGCTCTAACCCACGGTCATTTCTCCGCTGCAAAGAAAAGTAAAGACAGAGCACAATGAGGGCAAAACACTGATGGAAATTTCAACGCCCGTTGAGGTAGTAATCCAGGTTTCTGAATTTTCAATGACAAACTAGAGAGTAATCCAAATGCCAGTGACGAGATTTTAACGCATGGTTAACTAGTAATCCAAGAGTCATGGCAATCTACTTTACGTTGTTTGTAAGATTCATATTTATGTTTCACACATTATGTGAAATAAGCGTTTTCTGTATTAGTGTTTCGCTCCTGGTGGTGAATGCTATTTAATTTCCATTTGTTTTATATTCATCACCCATTATAAAGTTTACGTCATATACAGGTTTTCTCATTTACTAATTCAGTTAGGCTATTGTCTGTATTTGTTAACCCCTCTTACTTACACACATCTATTTTTATCCTGTTGTTTTCATTTTGTGTTAATCATCTTCTGTTCTCTACATCGTTTTCAATACTTGATTATACCATTTTTTTTTATTTTTTTTTTTTGCTTCTGTTCCTCATTTTTCTTAGTGAAGAAAAATGGAAAGAGAAAAGTAATTACCTTTTGGCATCAGGAGTGATATATTTCAAGAGGTATATAGTATTTAGAAAAGTGGCTTATTGTAAATGGTAAATTGCTTCATCTAAGTTACTGAATAGAAGCTGATGTATATCTTGAGTTCCATCAGCTGACGTTTGACATTACAATAGAAGATAATCTTTTTGTTATGTATCATATAGTGAGGCACAATGGTCCAGTGTAGTGGTGGTAGTGATTCAAGTACATACATACATACATACATACATACATACATACATACATACATACATCAGATTGCTGTGGCTGGGGACTTCCTGATGTTGTGTTATATAATGGTAGATTAATTAATGAGGGAGGAGTGATATGTATGGGTGAATTAGTAGGCCAGTGGTTCTCTCCTTCAAACTTTGGCATGCAACACACACACAAAGAGTTACGTAGGGAGTCTGTTTTGTAATATACTTTGGAGGAATCAGTACCTCTTTAGTATACCCACAACAGATTACCCTACCTAAAGTTGGAAGGGTACAATAAAGTTAACGATACATTCAAACTAAGCTAAAAAAAAACGGAGTGGTGAAAGTCAGTGTTGTGAGTGAGTGTTGTGAATGAGTGTTGTGATGTGAGTGTTGTGATGTGAGTGTTGTGATGTGAGTGTTGTGATGTGAGTGTTATGATATGAGTGAGTGAGTACGTGAGTGTTTGACATGGTGTAAGTGAGTGAGTGAATAAAAGTTTGATGTGAGTGAATAAGTGAGTGAGTGAGTGAGTGAGTGAGTGCAGTGTTTGTTATAATGTGAGTGAGTGAGTGAGGGTGTGTGAGTAAGGGGACTAACTAGTATTGAGTCAAGGTGAGCGAGGGTAGGTTACAGTGAGGGAAGATGAGATGGTATTACACGATCCTATAGACTTGGTGAATGTGAGGATTAAGTTGGTATCACTGCAGCACTTCACTCTTCTCTTCAACACACCAACTCACTCTCCCTGTATGTATGTTTTCTTTAAGAGGAGATCTTGTACTTTTGTTGGTGATTATGAATGTCTCTGATTCCTCCAAACTGTGTCACGAAAAAACAGATCCCATATTAGTACGTTGAGGGCATCAGTTTTCTGGTATAGTTAGGAGGAATCAGACGTCTTCCAAATTACCAACATGAAAATCTCCCTTTAAGTTATCCCTTTGTGTGTCCGTGTCTTTTTGTATTGTATTCTGACTAACTTCTGACAATGTTATATTGGATTAGGGATTATTTACTAAGAACTGTACATCGCGACAACAACGGAAGACTCGACATCATATTATCGAAGAAGGATTAATTTTTCAATATACAATCTAGACCTAAATATTGGATCTCAGAAAAAAACACTACATTGGCTTTCTAAGGGACGACTTAATGAGACTCGGTATATAACTTTTATCACGACCACCATTCCCACTTCCTCGAGTTGACTCCGTACAATCTGCAGAAAATAGGCAGCATCATTTAGACTTTCATCAAATAAACACTTCGCTCACCTCAAAGTTGTGGTGTATGTTTTCCAAGATCTACGAGTGTGGTTTCAATTTATAAACCCACAACTACCATCAATATTTCTCATGGGTTCATTATAGAATTTATTATATTTATTTACACACTACAGCTGGTGCAGTTGTCCAGAAGAGCTCGTTGTCACTCCTTCTATTTTTCCTTTTACTCAAAATGTACCAGTTTGTGTTGCATTACTTGTGAATGAAATTGTGTTACTACGAAATCAAAAGAAGCGTCTTGAAATGATCCTACCAATCCCTTTGTTGTGCCATCTTTAAAAATTACCTGTACCAGTTTGCATTGCTGTTAGTGTGCATATGTTATGTGTGAGTGAAAATCCGAGTTTAGTCCAAAATCAAAACACTCATTCATAACAAGAAAATAAAAACACAACAACACATTATTATTACGCCGACCCGACCATGTTTTGGCAGAAGGTAGTACAAGTAAAGGTGTATAGGAACCCGTCAAGGCAACAATATGACAAACACCATTACCTTGTGTTCATCAACCCACGGCAAATCCTTCAGCCTTGCCCCCGGGGTGACATGATACAGTATTGAAAGCATCTGTCTCTCATAATTAAATGGGGATGGGGATGAATATATTAATGACTTACTGGCAGGCTATTGATATTTCCTAAACCGTGCCACCAGCAAGCCCCTTATATTTAGAGAGTCTGTTTCCTGGAATAGTTTGTTTGGAGAAATTTGTAGCCTCCAGTGCAGTAACCAACAAGAGAGAGTGTCATACTAAGCTATACAATACACTCCCGTACCATCACCACCATCACCACCACTATCATCATTACCATCACCACCATCAGGCACGAACCACTAAAAGTTTCATTTGTGGCGTTCATATTCCCCCTTCTCATTTCTCACCCCCCCTCCCCTCCCTTTCAGCCCCACCTCTCCCCTCAAACCTGTTTCCTTCCTTTCATTCCTGCCATGTCCTTCTCCCTGCTACCACCACGTCCCTCACCCCTCACCCCAGTCGTACCCCTCTCACCCTTCACCCCATGTATCAAAGTGACTTCTCCTTCATCACTTTATATCATAGCCTCTCCACCTCACTCATTCCCAACTGTCTTAAAACATTCCCACCTTCAATGCCTATTCACCTCAAAATTGCCTATAACCTCCACCATTCCCGCAGCGCTGTATCCGTGTCTCTCTGCCTCTCCCTCCTTTTTCTTCCCAATGTAACGGTACCTGATCAGAGGGACCCCCCGACACCGTCTGGCCCCTTCCCAGACCCCTTACCCTTGCCCCCCCCCTCCCCTGCTCAACCCTGCCCAACCCACACCCGCCCACGCCTTGGTCACTTAAGTTGAGCCTGTTTTGGTCGTGTTGTGTATTCAATGTTGCTTAATAATTTTTGACTGACTGAGGGTTTTCGGTGTAGTATAAAATTCCCTGGTGTCAGTCCAAGCTTATTTTTTAGGATATACATTATGTGTTGGTCATGGATAAATTTGAACGCCAGTAGTGGTTTCTTCTGATAAGAAAAGTCCTCTATTGGTGTAGTCTAAAAATAATGCAAAATTAATGTTGTTTGCCGTTTTAAAGGATTATTATTAGAACACTTAAGGATGACATGGGCCCAGTTCCACCACCTTATATCATCATCACTCATGGATAATTAAACAGAGCCAGAGGTTTTATGTTCTTAAATGTACGGTACCATACACCTATACCATGCAGTGCTACCCACACCCAGGTACCCACACGTCATCCAACACACCCAGATACCTACACACAGTCGTACCCACACCCAGGTACCCACACGTCATCCAACACACCCACCACCTAGTGCTACCTACACCCAGGTACCCACACGTCATCCAACACACCCAGGTACCCACACGTCATCCAGCACACCCACCACCCATTGTGACGCATCATCAGCCTCTTCCAGCCAGGTCCTGAAAAACCCCTTCACTCGCTCCACTTGTAACACACTGGACTGTGAGAAGAATATTAGTGTTTTTATAGGAGTGTAGCGGTTCCCCTCCCTGTCGTCCCCCTCCTCTACCACCTGTGTGACCTCCACCAACACCACAACCACTATAACCATCAACAAAACTATCATTACCACCACTCTTTATTTATATATCTCCTCTTGTTTTTCCTCCTCCTTTGTTTTCACTCACTTCCTTTCCTTTCTCCCTCCATCGGTGTGTGCATCTCGTCGCTCGCTCTCTTTCCTCTTTCATTGCCACTTTCCTCTACTCCCTCTCTTTCCCTCCTTTTCATTCTTTGCTTTCCACGTCTTCACTTTTTTCTCCCTCCTTCATCTGCACCCACGCCCTTCCTACCCTCATCTCAATCCTTTCCTTCACTGTCCCCACGTCTCCTCCGGTCCTCCCTTCTCCTGCCTGTTCTCTTCTTATCCCCCCCACCCTTCCCTCCTCCTCCTCCCGGCCTTGGTGAGTGAAGGCGTCTCCTGTTCCCATCTCGGCCCGGTACCACGTCAATTCGTCTTGGTTTACTGGTTGGTTTTGATGCCGCCTTGTCTCCTTTGTTTTAGCCTCTCTCTCTCTCTCCTCTTCCTACCTGGCTTGGGTTCTCCCTTATCGATTCGTTTTCCTTTACTCCGTTAATCAACTGCATACTCTTGACAGTAAAAAAAATTGAGAGGCTACCGATTCCTCGATACTATTTCCTGCCGTTCAGTACACCACGAAACGAAACAATTGCACTATTAGTAACAATGAAGACGACTGTTTCTTGATATTCAGTAATTGAGAAGAATCAGTAACTCACCAATATACACACAAGAGATTCTTCCCACAACCCTGCAAACAATGGATGGATTTTTTGTGAAATTCTCTTTGGCAACCGTCTGACAGTTTTTTCTTTGTGGGAAATTAAATCCTTTAGCTACGACGCAGCTTGAGTTTCAGACTTTACTCATACCAAGCCTACACTGGGAATGGGTTGGCTGCCCTCCTTTAAAGGGATAGTATACTGTTGGTATATTAGAGCGCCTTGATTCCTCCAAAGTATGCCAGGTAATAGGACCACCAAATTAACAAAAGTGATTGTGGACTGTTGTTAGGAGTATAGTTTAGAGAAATCCGTTGCTCCAGAAATACCAACACTGTACTACTCCCTTTAAGTGACCCTTGGATTGAGAAACATTAAAAATGGATGGTACATTTTGCTTATAATTGGACAGTTACCAGAAAATTTTATAGGTCACAGAAAAACCACCGTCATCTAAGGGTTAAAGAGGTTTTTATTCTCTGTACTGCTTTCTTCAGAATGTGTCAACCTACAGAATACTTCCGTATATTTAAAGGGAAATTGTTTTGTGGTGCCGTTTGGGAAAATTGGTAACCTCGTCCAACTCACAGAGAATATCTTACCCCTCTTAATCAGCTTTATAAGTAAGTTTTTCCTACCAGTAGGATACACTGAATATTTTCTGGAGTTTTCGTTTGTTCTCATCATTGTCATCCCCGTGTTCCGCTCGTCGTGTTACAAATCTAATCTGTTAACATGTCGAACACGCTCCAGGTGAAAGGTTTTCCTGTGTTTCTGTTCAGCGAGAAGGGAATTACAACGAATACACAACAGCTAAAGTCCCCATCTCTCCCTATAAGCAGAAAGGGAATCACAACGAACACACAACACCAGAAGTCCCTGTTTCTCCCTGTATGTATGTTGTATCTGATTTGCTACAGGCGTACAGTTTTCCTCTCACAATGAGTTGGTTGGTGTCTTGACTCGAGGATTTGAGAACAATGGATATAAACCTTCCCCTGAGCGAAACCTTGAGGGAGCAAGACGAAATGTTGTGGGTCCGGGATGAGGGAAGAAGAGAGAGAGAGAGGATGAAGATGAATAATGATGGTGATGCAGGAGGGAAAGAGAAAGGGAGAAAAATGAAGGATGGAAGGAGAGTTGAATACACTGTTGGTAAGGTTAGGAAAGAAAAAACAATAAATGTGTAATGGAGAGAAAGAGAATGGGAAGCTTGATGTTGAGAATGGAAGCGAGTATAGGAAAGAGGAAGGAAAGGGAAGGTAAGGTAAGGAGAGAGGGCAGGAGGTAAGGAGAGAGGGAAGGGGTTGAGAGAGAGAGAGAGAGAGAAGGTAAGGGATGGAGGAAGGGAGGGGGAGGAGACCTGCCATCTTTGGTTCGAGATGCCAAGGTCCCGCTAGACTGGCTTGGGTGGTGGGGATTGGGGAGGGGTTGTTACTTGGGAGGTACAGAGGGCTGGGTGTTGATGGTAGTTGGGAGGGATAGGTTGCTAGGTGGGAGGTGGGGGGAAGGGGGAAGGGAGGGATAGGTTCCTAGGTGGGAGGTGGGGGGCAGGGGGAAGGGAGGGGTTGCTAGTGGGAGGACAACACATATATAGGTGGGAGGGGGAAGGGAGGGGTTGCTAGGTGGGAGGACAACACAGAGGAGGCGAACTGGAGGGGAAAATTGAAGAGGAAGAAAGAAGACAGCCCTAGGCCTGGAAGACAAAGTAAGAAGAAGAAGAAAGAGAGAGAGAGAGAGAGAGAGAGAGAGAGAGAGAGAGAGAGAGAGAGAGAGAGAGAGAGAGAGAGAGAGAGAGAGAGAGAGAGAGAGAGAGAGCTCGTTTTGAGTTTATGGTCAGGACTAAGAAGAGTTTTGTGTGGCAGTCTTTTCACAGGGTGTTTTATAGTCACCAAACACATACCTATGATGATGTTTGTCTCTCCTTCCCTCTCTCCCTCACTGTAGTTTTATTTTATTTGTTATTTTATCATCTTTTCTATACACACACCGAGCATCCCCTTCTGAACCCCTCCTACTCGACCCCTCCCCCTCCGACCCCCTCCCACTCGACCCCTTCCCAATCGACCCCTCCCACTTGACCTACTCCCACTCGACCCCTTTCCACTCACGCACACACACAAACGCCCACGCATCGTTACGCAATCACACTCGTGTTCTGGCACACACACACACACACACAGTCATAATGCACAGAGACCACTTTGAAGAAACCAATAGAACAACCCACTTTTGTGTATATGTGTGTGTGTGTCCCGTAGCCCCTGGCGATCACATCACGACGTGAGTGGTTTTTACAGTTGTGTGATACTGCTGCCTTCCTTGCCCTGCCCTGCCCTGCCCTGCCCTACACTACCCTGGCCTGTTCTGCTCTTCCCTCCTACCCTCGTCACTTACTGATCTACTTTTGAGGTTTTTTCCTCTCTCTACTTTTTTAGATCCATATTTACACACTTAACTACCGACCCTCCTGGCCTCGTCACGTATTAAACTAAACATAACTACACATCACTATTCCTATTGATATACACATAACTACACATATTGACTACACATATTGATCTAAACACATAACATAAACAATATATTTTTTATCGTGTTTCCTGTTCCTGTCCCTTATGGTAAAGAGCTAACCCTACTGGACATGGACGTTACAGTGGTGGGGCTTTCATTATGTTTCACGAGTTATATTAAATCATCGGACAAGACAGCGACACGCACGACTTTTGTCTTTGATATTACCTCCTCTGAAAACTCTTCATTGCCTGTCCTCAAACTGTCCCAGGCTACTCTTTGAACCTATCTATATATGACGAGAAGAAAACCCACACTCACAGATGAACGCCCGAACCAATCTATGTCTATATTATTCCTGTGTGTACAGTCACGAGCCATATTAAGTATACAGGTCTGCTTCAAATAGCCTAACTGTTGGAGTGCATATAAAACAAGCTCCATGTAGCAAGTATCTAGGATGAGACAGGATATGTTTTGTAATTGGTTCACTGTTATGTCAGGCGAATCAAAACCTGGATATTTATTATGGTTCGTTACTGTTCCTAATGTGTTTCTAGAAGTTGTTAATTCAACCTTTCACTGCCGATCTGTTCTTAACGTTACCCAAGAATTATTAATAGGTGAACCTGTTTGTGTGTGTGTGTGTGTGTGTGTGTGTGTGTTGACGTTAGTGAAGTAGTGTTTAAAGTCGTCTTACTTTTACTTCTGTGATAAAGCGTTGGGTATTAATAAATATGTTACTGACACAGATTTAGTTAGGATTAATGTGGTTAGTTTTGCTGGTAATTCTGATCAAGTCGGATGTAGACTAAACCAAGGCCAGGTATATTTCTTGGCCTTGGACTAAACCATACATTTAAAAAAGTTCCCGGACGTCATTATTTTCACACCAGGATAAACAATGTGATTTAGAAATATATTAAAGGAGAAAAGGGCAATAATTTTCCCACCAATAGGCTGCCCTGATATACCTGGAGTTTCTAACTTACTACTGCATGGTGGCGTTGGTGTTGTTTTTGTTGTTGGTGGTGGTGTTGGTGGTGGAGCGACATAAGGAGGAGGAGGAGTAGGAGTCGGCGTGGATTGGCCATGATAGTGGAAGTAAAAGGAGAAGTGTAATTACCATTTGGCAGGACCTGAAGGGAAGGCAAGAAGTGTTTACCAATAAGCCTTCCTGCATTTAACATTATGAAGGGGGTTGTGTTTTGGTGGGCAGCTTTCTTTCTTTTTTTATCGGTACTCGCTTACTTGCCTGGCACTGAATGGAAATTGTTCCATTATAATTAACAAATACAACTGTCAACACATAGCCAGGTATATTCTAGATATGATTACACACAAAAAAACTTTCATTTTCGTGGTTTAATTGTGCCTCTTTCCTTCAACTAAGTTACTTGTACCTTTTTCATGGACTACAAGGGTTTCAGTTTATGTGTGGACAGTACAGGTGACCCACAAGTTTCCAACAACCATAGACAAGTAAGCTGCCAGGTAGTTAGGTAGGTATAGGTAGGACGGGAAATTTTGATAGACCCGAGTGAAATATAATACAGTAGTAACCAAGATATTGTATAAATGTCATTCTTTGTTTTTGTTTTTGTTTTGACTGGTAGTGGTGGTATTACTGACTTTAAATTAAGTTTTGGTCAAATTTAGTTTGATTCTCAGAAGTAGTTTGAAGTGAAAAACGAGTGATGATAAGTACAGTCAGTAGCTAATATAAGTTTCCATGTCTGCTTGGAATTATTGTCTGATGAAATATTAAAGCAGTAGCATCAAGACGAGACAGTATAAGTGTTGTTATTGGTTCACTGATATATCACATGAATCAACACTTTAACAACACCTGGATACTTTATTATGGTTAGTGACTTTACAATGGTACTGGTAGTAAATGCTGTGTGAGTTAGTTAGTGGTTATGGTGGTTATAGTGGTTATGGTGGTGGTGATGGAGGTGAGTGGATCACAGCATCACTCCACCTCTTGTTTTATGGACTTTTGACATTTTTTTCTTTTTGTCGTTTTTGTCAGTCTTCCTGTAACTGTGTCGCCATATTAATGAAAAATAAAACAAATTTGACCTGAAATTAACTAATTTTCCTGAACAGTTGTTTCCTTACCAAAATCCTAAAGTGTGCTTAAT
>JAWZYT010002737.1:22500-130000 GCA_034508575.1 Petrolisthes manimaculis
CCTCTTATTTCCTGTTGCAATAGCTGGCGGTTGCACTGATGCTGATCGTTTGGTGAATGTATATATAAATTACACGTAAGGGCTTCCTGACATACCTATATACACCACTTAACCATCTTGCAACATCAACAACTGAAGGTGTAGTTAGGGAGAAGATTGACTGCTTCTTCCACATCGATTTAAGGGGAGATTATCATGTTGGTAAATTGTAAGGCTACTGGTACTGATTCCTCCTAACTACAGTAGCTTATACCATAATAAAGGACACACTCAATGGTCTACTAATAAGGGATTTGTTTTGTGGCTTAGCTTAGACTCAGAGGAATGAGAGACCTTCCAATTCTCCAACAAAAGAATCTCCCCTTAATTAAAGCCAATATAATGATTTAAGAACTACGCTATCTGTTATGTGCAGGTACAGTTAATTTTTGGGCAAGAAAGAGATTTATTTTATTTACTGTATAATTATGTTTTAGTTCATAATGTGGTACTCTAACTAATCCGTTTTTTGTACAATACGTGTTTCTTTTCGTATTATTTATTTATTTATATATTTATTTGTGTATTTAGTCTTTATACTGGTGAAAGTGGCTACTCTTTTTACTCCCTGGAAAATATTATTACCAGTTACAGAGAGAGAGAGAGAGAGAGAAGAGAGCGGTGATGGTGGTGGTAGTAGATGTGATAGTAGTAGTGATGGTAGTAGTAATAGTAGTAGTGATGGTAGTAGTAATAGTAGCAGTGATATTAGTAGGAATAATAGTAGTGATGGTAGTAGCAGTGTTAGTAGTAGTAATAATAATAGTAATAATAGTAGTGATGGTAGTATCAGTGTTAGTAGTAATAATAGTATTAATAATAGTAATAATAGTAATGATGGTAGTATCAGTGTTAGTAGTAATAATAGTAATAATAGTAGTGATGGTAGTAGCAGTGTTAGTAGTAATAGTAGTAATAATAGTAGTGTTAGTAGTAGCAGTGTTAGTAATAATAATAGTAATAATAGTAGTGATGGTAGTAGTAGTGTTAGTAGTAGTAAGGAGCAGGTCAAGTGGACGGGAAAGGCATTGTTGTGAAGCTAATGAAAGTCGACTCTGACTCTGCAGACGTGAACAAGGTCTGGTTTTTCGTGCTGCTGGTTTTTTGTTATGATTTTGTTAGTAACTTTTCACGCTCTCTGTTTTCCTTCCCTCTTACTTCTCCATTTTTCTTTAGTTTTATTGTTGCGTTTTTGCATTCACTACTGATTCCTTTCTTCTTTTAATGGTAGACTACTGATTGCTTCAAACTATGCCACGAAACAGGTCCCTCATTAAAATAACAGTAAGGTCGTCTGTTTCCTGGCATAGTTTGGAGGAATCACAGACCTTCCAATTTACTAACAAGAGAATCTCCCTTTAATATCACCCATAAGATTACTGAAGTCAGGGATCACTTTCTGTTTTTCAATTAAAATCAGTACTGTACAAAAAATGAATCTGTCCGGGTATTTTGGTCATCATAAAACACTCGTGGTAGTTCACTGGAGTACATTGGAGTGCCTTGATTCCTCCAAAATATGCCAGAAAACAGGATCAGAAGAACAGTAGATTGGAGGAATCATTTGCTACAGATTTACTAACACTGTACTATCAGTTTGACACACTGTACATGTTATATACTTGCCTATAGGTGAAGGGTTACTGTGATGTGTTGTTGTCTCCACCTCCCAAGCCATTCTTTTTTCCAGTCCTCAATTGTTCTTCTGTTCCTTCTATTTCTTATGTGTTTGTTGTCTGTCCCTCTGCTCTATCTATCACCTTCTTCCTCGTGCTACAGGGTCTTCTTCCAGCACTAGATTGGTTCTCTTCCTTCTTCATTTATACTCGACCACCTCCTGTCTCCTCCCGACCCAAACAACCCACCTTATGACCCCTTCTACACACACACACACACACACACACACATACACAAACAAACACGAAGGAAGACTCTGAACTAGTGAGAGCATTTTTAGCCAACATTTGCTTCTTGCATAATGTATCAAACCTTGCAAAAACGAGTTTAATCAAGACATTCCAAAGGTCGAAGTCAAAGGTCAATAGTGCTTACCTTTTAACTGGATACTACAGTGTTGATAAATCTGACTCAAATGATTCCTCCAAACTATTACATACAACGCCTGGTCTTGTTTCCTGGCATACTTTGGAGGAATTAAGAAACTCCAGTGTATCAAAAGTACCCTTTATTATTATCAAAGTATTATTGTGAATATTTACTGTAGCTGTTAGTGACTAAGTTGATAACGTAACTCATAATTTTATAAGAAGTTATAGAACCCATATATAATAATTATGGTATTTTCCTTTACTCTCTCTCTCCCATTTCTCAGTATTCTCTCTCTCTTTTTTTCTATTATTCCCCATCCTTCTTGCTCTATATCTTGTGTTTGATCTGTAATGCAGCGAGTGGTTGTCAGTATTATATGTTTGTATATTATGGAGAGTAAAGGAACTCTTCTCCCATTCTCACTCCCTCTCTCTTCATGTCCTAGTAACATTTCCATCTGTAGACTGCACGTGTCAGCATCAGACCTGTTGCTCTCTCTCTCTCTCTCTCTCTCTCTCTCTCTGCCTTCATTATTGGGTTGATGGAGGTGAGAGACAGAGGAGGAGGTAGTAGCCCTGACCTGGCCTGACCCCTGACCCTTGACACCCCATCCCTCTCACCTCCTGCTTCTTCTATTGTCACACACACACGCACGCACACACACTTTTATATATACACACACACCGGTATAAAGAGAGGGGAGAGATAGTGGGAAACGGTGTGTGTGTTTGGTTACTGCAATTTTTCTATTATAAAAAATGATTGAATATTCCATAGGTACTCACCACATAACAGTGACAATGGTACACAAACTTGTTACTGGTCTACTCATACACACAAAATAATGATGCCAATATACTGTAGCTGTTATTTATATATTCTGTCTATAAGGTAACGAGTTATGACAATGGAGAACTTTTACAACACTGGCTTAGGACATAATATTGCTAAGTTGGCAATCCTGGACAGACCAATGTGTTGTGGCCGACCTTCATGTAAACATCTTGTTGGAATAGCTAACGGTAAAAAGTTGCAGGATAGTACGACGTGAATGATAAACGAGGTTATATAATACACACACACATATACATATACATCCATTCACATACAGAGAGAGAGAGAGAGAGAGAGAGAGAGAGAGAGAGAGAGAGAGAGAGAGGTCTACTACAGTTCTCTGATATAACATGAAGTAAACACACCATCAATGTTTCACCATATGTTGGACGTTCCCTCTCCCCATCTCCCCATCCTTCCTTTCCTCTTCACCTCGTCCAGCCGTTCCCTCCATGCACCCTTTCCTTTCCTCCCTCTTCACCTATATAGTTACCGAACTCATAACGACCACATGTACACTATTCAGGCACATACGTTCATGGGAAACCTCTCTCAAATTTACGGTACTTCTCAACTCGACAAACACAGCTCCTTACTACTTATGCCCTGCGCACGCATATGCCCAACGCGCGCGCGTGTCCATTACTTATGTTTAAAAGTTTTCCTCTCTCTCTCTCTCTCTCTCTCTCTCTCTCTCTCTCTCTCTCTCTCTCTCTCTCTCTCTCTCTCTCTCTGTGTGTGTGTGTGTGTTATAAGTACCGTACATTTTCAAAGTAACGAATCTGAAGACTTGTAGGTAAAAATCTACTTGTAAAGGTGTATGTATGTATATCTTACATTAAACACAGTACCTCATTTTCTTTTAAATTTCTCATTATATTTTCAAGAAAGGAACCTGTATTCCTCTGCTTCATCATTACCTTCCCTTCATTTTACCAGTTTTATCTCGACCTTCATTTTTCTCTGACTCTTGATTCCTAATATTTTTTTGTTTTTTTTCCTCCTCCTCCTCCTCCTCCTCCTCCTCCTCCTCCTCCTCCTCCTCCTCCTCCTCCTCCTCCTCCTCCTCCTCCTCCTCCTCCTCCTCCTCCTCCTCCTCCTCCTCTTCCTCCTCCTCCACCTCCTCCTCTTCCTCCTCTCTCCCATGGAACATGACTCTCACTCTCAGCCTCTCACCTCACTCACTCACTTCCTGCAGCATTCCACCTCTCCCCTCCAGTGTTAAACGTGATGTCCTCTGTATCCTGCCACTCTCACTCTCACTCGTCCTCTCTCTCTCTCTCTCTCTCTCTCTCTCTCTCTCTCTCTCTCTCTCTCTAAGCTTACGGTCATCGGGGCGTGTTAAACTGAAAGGTATACAGTACATTACATTACACTAAGAGTTGACGACCTTTTACCATTGTTCTGGCCTCTCCTTTGCTCGCTTCCTTCTCTCTCTCTCTCTCTCTCTCTCTCTCTCTCTCTCTCTCTCTCTCTCTCTCTCTCTAATTGGTGTTACTGCCAGCGGTGTGAAGTGGATGAGTGCATTTTGTGTGGAATTAATGTGGATAAAAAGTACATACATTCGCTGCAAATAATAGATAATAGGGAAATTCAGGAAAGAGCCTTTTTTGTTTCGTAAATTGGAGGGTTAATAATATTCCTCTAAGCTATATATCCCAGAAAACAAATCTCCTCAGTTTCACTCAGTAGCATTTCAGTTAACTATCAAGAGTTGTTTCTGGCCCTAATTAAACCATTTTGTTTACGAAGATTGTGAGAGTATACGGTACTAACAAAGATTGTCTTACCTTACAGATGATGACAAAGTAGTAGTTACTGCCATCACCACCACCACCACCACCAAACCACATCACCACAACTACACTACTACTACACCACTACCACCACCACCACCACCACCACCAAACCAACCCACATCACCACAACTACACTACTACTACACCACTACCACCACCACCACCACCACCACCAAACCAACCCACATCACCACAACTACACCACCACTACACCACTACCACCACCACCACCACCTCTACACCATCACCATCCCAACCACCAAACCACCCACATCACCATCCCAACCACCAAACCACCCACTACACCACTACTACACTACCACCACCACCACCTCAACAAAACCACCACCACGACTTTAACGACAAAAACGACAGGAATCCCACCAATACATCAACACACTTCCCTCTCTGTGGTAAGCTCAATATGTTTAATGTATGTACACTTGTGATACATAATTTCTGACCAGAGTGTGAGGAACAGAAAGCTTGGAATTACCTGGTATTGCTCATTTCCCCACTCAGTACACATTATAGAGGCTGAGTTCGAATGTAAGGTATATACTGTATGTGTGGTACCTAAGTTGATGGTCGCTGGTTAGTAATTATGTATCACGAGTGTACTGTATGTATATTTTGAGTCATGTGTGAGGGAGAGAGGGCTAACTTTTGCCCCATATACTGCTGCCATAGGGGAACAAGTCATTTGTTTATCTCGCTTCAATGACATAAAGAGGTAAACTGTGTAGCTTACTGCTCTCTAATTCGTCTGCAGCTCATAATTATTATCATCTGTTTCAGTCGTTCCAAACATGACGAAACAATCACATAATTTGTCCTTTAAAATGTGAGTGTGTCCTGTGATGGCTGAATCTCTTCGAAACTTTACGAGAATTGATTACTATATACTGTATAGCGCCGCAGACAACTTGTTGAGACCTCTTACTTGAACCCTGAACTGTTGACGACGGGAGAACGGGCGACCACCGATTTCCTCGAAGCTAAAGACGCGTGGAGGGAAATTGTCTGGAGAATGAGACAGTTCACTAACATTTCACAACGTGTCTCCCAGCAGCCCTCAGTGACAGTGGCTATTGTTTATACATTGTTCACAGCTATTGTTACACACACACACACGTATCTGAAACCACACACACACACGTATGTATCTGTAACCACACACACATACACACACACGTATCTGAAACCACTCTGCAAGGCTCTTTAGTACTTATTACGCATGTCCACAAAACATGAATCTATCTATAATCAAAGATGTTGTAAGAATGTTGACAGTACTTTTAAAGGGATACCGTACACTCTTGTTGGTGAATTGGAAGGCTAATGTTTCCTCCAAATAATATACTTATATCAGAACACCAAGGAGTGGCATGGTGTGTGTGTGTGTGTGTTTACAGAAACGTTTGTGTGTGTTTACAGATACGTGTGTGTGTGTGTGTGTGTGTGTGTGTGGCTACATATATGGGTGTGTGTGTGTGTGTGGTGTCAGTACTGTTATTTCTGAGAAGGTTCTGTCCACCTGTCCCCTCACACACACACACACACACACACACACACACACACACACACACATACACAGCCACAAGAGATTATTCCCTTAAATTAAGATTACTCGATAAATTCTTACTACACTTAAGTTATAGAAACGTTTGTGTGTGTGTGTGTTCTAACAAGCACCATCAATGATACATACATACATCCAAAATCGAAAATACATACATTCTGTACAGTATATTATACAAGATATACAAGATAATACATTCATACAAGATAGATAATACAAACATACATGTATACGTGATGGAGAAAACTTACATAGAAGATCAAGAATACATACATACATACATACATACATACATAACTTACTTCATGCACGAGTTGCCTCTGACAGTAACACGCTTCATTCACTTGCCTTTGTCATCTGACTTTCATTTGCAATAAGTAGACATTGCATATTGGGTTCATTGGATCGCCTTGATTCCTGCCATGTTTGTCATGTAGTAAACACAACCCTACAGATGAACCAATATAATGTTATATAATGTTATCAGGATCAAGTATTACCAGTAAACAGAACCCTACAGATGAACCAATATAATGTTATATAATGTTATCAGGATCAAGTATTACCAGGAAACAGAACCCTACAGATGAACCAATATAATGTTATCAGGATCAAGTATTACCAGCTGAGTTGACTTCTCTGGTTACTTTAGCAGTGTTATCAGCTGAGTTGACTTCTCTGGTTACTGTAGCAGTGTTACCAGATGATGGAGTAGTTCTTGACATGCTCAATATTTCGTGGTCGACACCCACTTACCACACGTGTGTAAGGGACCGAGTATTGGTAACTGCAGGGTCCATTGACCTTAATTGGGTAACTGATAACAGCGTTTGCCAGCCGGGCAGCATTATTACGAATTGTATACTGGCTCGGCACCATACACATAACCAGCCAATCACAACACGTGTCAGGAGTATGGTGCAGAGCCAATATACAGTTTATAATAATGGAGCCTGATATTGTTGAATGGTGTGGACGAGGCCCTTTTAACTAAATATTAAGATTATTCATTTCTTACCATAATATGGAGTAATCAGTACCTTCCTAATTTACCAGTAGTAAGAGGTAAGTTCTCTCCTTAGCAATGTAACGTGAAGCGTCGTGATTAATACAATAATTACGTCCTCTCTTAGTTAGCGACGTAATAATTGTGAGTTGGAGTGAGTGAGTGTACACGCTTGTATAGTTGTTATTTATAAAGAACTGACAATGAGGAGAAAGTTGGATTTCCTGTGTGCAGAGAGAGAGAGAGAGAGAGAGAGAGAGAGAGAGAGAGAGAGAGAGAGAGAGAGAGAGAGAGAGAGAGAATAATAAGAAGAAAGCGCAGTACTGAAAAAAATAGGTCTTTTTTTTTTCTTGTATATTTCTTTGCATATATTGTGTTGTTGTTGTTTAGTTAGTTAGGTGTTGTAAGTTTTGTGTCAAAAGTTGTGTAAATATCCTTCTCCTTCTCCTACTTCTATCCCTATTCACTTTTACATTGACTTCCTCCTTATATAATTATACTCGCTATTCTTCATCCCTACTCTTTATATACTCCTACACCATCCCTACTCGTTACTCTTACACCATCCCTACTCGTTACTCCTACACCATCCCTACTCGTTACTCCTACACCATCCCTACTCGTTACTCCTACACCATCTCTACTCGTTACTCTTACACCATCTCTACTCGTTACTCCTACAGTAGGTTACTATGACAAGGACACAACTCATAACTAAACACTTCAATACATGATAATATACAGTTTCAATTTCACACACTTGCCGTCTGACACATTCCTTCTCACTATTATATACAGTGTAAAATTAGAATTGACTCCTTAAAAAAATCATAATCCACTTTGATATTCTTATGATGCAAGTTAGTTACACACTGACTCACTCCATCCCATATAGGTCAGGTGAAAAGGAAGGCAGAAGTGTAATAATAATAGAGCAAAGAATAAAGTCATCGAGAGGGAGAGGGAGGAAAATGATTGAGGGAAAGGGAGAGTATGCCAATGAAAGGGAGGAAACAGATTAATGGAAAGAGACAGTTTAAAGCATGCCAGTGAGAGGGAGGAAAGAGATTAATGGATAGGGAGAGCGTGCCAGTGAGAGGGAGGAAAGAGATTAAAGGAAAGAGAAAGTTTAAAGCATGCCAGTGAGAGGGAGGAAAGAGATTAATGGATAGGGAGAGCGTGCCATGTGAGAGGGAGGAAACAGATTAAAGGAAAACGAAAAATTAAAATGAATGGAAGGGGAGAGCCATGCAGGAGGTGAAAGGTATATTATTTTGAGGGCGTAGTGGTGGTGGAGGATCTACGTGGCACTATACTCGCTTCGTCTGGGGGTCAACTTTTTTTTTTTTTGATGATGCAGAGGGCTACTGATTCCTCCAGATACTTGCCTCGAAGTATATATCATAGAGAGAAGGTGTAAAGGAAAATATATATACAACTGATCCTAAGACAAGAGTTTGTAAGCGTTATCAATATATGTTATGAAAGAATGTGTAAAGAAAATAATATATAGCACAAACTCTACTGATCCCGAGGCAAGAGCGACCGCGGCACGTACAGTGTAGCCTACTCGGGTAAAAAAAATACCAAGGACAAATTTAGCGGGAAAAAACGTGCGCCAATAACTCGACCCCACGCCTTAGCTGCTGTAGAAACATTGTTGGAAGGTTATTTCAGGACCTGTGACAATGGAGGAGGTTAAATGAATTGGGAAGGTGGTGGGATCCGAATGTGAACGAGAGAGGAGTTTGGATTCTTTGAGATCTAGCTAGTGTAGGTAAGACTGAGTTTGCAATGATAAAAAAGGGGAAAACATTTGAAAGAGTAAGTAGCCTGGCTGTATGGTCTGCGCCAGGAAACAGAGTATTATCTCTATAGGCTATACGAGGAGGGGACCTGTTTTGTAAAGTGGTGTGGAGGAATCTTGTAGCCAACAGTTTGACCAAAGTACTTTCCCCCATTATGGCTGGCAACCACCACAGACTAAGTTGAAGGAGAGGAGTTTTGTGACGACCTCCATATACCGAGAAAGGTAGAAACATGGAGTACGAATACAAAACAAACCTTGAAACTACATACTACTGTCTGACGGAACGGTATTAATTAACAACGAACCAAGGGGAAGAATTGGTTAATCTAATGTCATTTGTAACAGTTGGCCTCTGTACAAGAACATAAAGAAATCCGTGGAATTTTTACGGTATCAGAGGTTGAAATGAAATGGCCGTTCCAAGAATCAGAAAAAAAAATGATGATTTTCTATAATGTTTATAATTTAAAGTGTCGCAGTAAATACACCCGGAACCGGGGAGAACATGGATAATTAATCAATCAGCTTATATAAAATTTTCTAATACAAAATGATTTCCAGAGCTGAGACATTAATTGTGGGATTCGAAAGTCAGATCTCAATTGTATATATATATTTTTTTTGTTATTAATATATTAATATTTTTTTGTTTTAATTTATTTGATAATAGATACATGACATTTATGTAAAATTACTGTGTGTACAGACTGCTGCTGTGGGTTGAAAGCTACTGAATAAAAGAATAAGAAAGTATACGTAATAACTCTTTTAGCGAATATGGATTGAAAATGTGACGGAAAGAAAAAGGAAAGGTGAAAGTTGCAGCTATTGTTTTTGTGGTTGTATGCAGAGGCGGGACTGAACTTTGTCTGGTTGGTGGTGGTATCAATCTTTGGTAACTAAGTGGTACAAGACATCTGGGAGTGAG
The DNA here is from genome assembly GCA_034508575.1 of Petrolisthes manimaculis. NCBI lineage: Eukaryota > Metazoa > Arthropoda > Malacostraca > Decapoda > Porcellanidae > Petrolisthes > Petrolisthes manimaculis. The sequence continues at coordinate 32,548 of JAWZYT010002737.1, forward strand.
GACCGTTCGTGTTGACTGTATAATACTGTATAGGATATTTGTCGCCTTATTTGCTCAACTTACTGGTGGGTTTTGACCGTTCGTGTTGACAGTAATTAATAGGATGTTTGTCGCCTAATACTTCCTCAACTTCCTGGGGGATTTTAAAGTATCGTAATGTAGGTGTTTACTGTTCCTCGAAAATATTTACCTCTAATACTAAAGAGGAAGGTTGATTCCATTCTTGTTGGCAATTATTTACTGGTGTAGTTTCTCGTAAAATATTATAGTGTTACAATGTCACTCTGAAGTACGTACTTAACATAGTTATTTGGAGTGGTTGTATGTCACTATTGGGTACACATTATAATAGCAAATTTAAAAACAAACTTTTCCAAAAGCCAGATGCACTAAGTTAAGTGCCAGTCATTGCACAGTTATTGTTCCTTTGGTATTAGGCTACTCTTATTTAAAAGTAAGGATTATTTTTACAAGTTGCCACAACTCTATTTCAAACATTTTACTATTACCAGTGTTTATATTTCACTATTACAAACAACTTTTCTATATACCATTTGCCTCACAAATGCGTTATAACATTAATTACTTCTTATAAGTGTAGTGGATGTCGTATTTTTTAGAGTCAATATTTGTTTTGTTATGCTTCAGAGTGATGTAGTATACAATAGCAGGTAAAGTTATGTAATGTGTGAATAATTGATTTGTTATTGTTTCAGTGTGATGAGTGATGATGCAGCGGGGTGATAATGGAGACTGTCAGGGCTTACTACGAGTATCCCCCATCCCACGCCCACATGCCAGCAAGGGTCAGTCTATAGTACCGATCTTGGTCACACACACACACACACACACACACACACACACACACACACACACACACACACACACACACACACACACACACACACACACACACACACACACACACACACACACACACACACACACACACACACCTGCACTTTATAATTATATATGTTATTTTGTGATGTATAATAAGGGACTAAAATCAAGGTTGTATTGCAGGATTATGGAGGGAGTGTGACCCCTGCCAAGACCAGGCGGAGTTGGGGTGACCTGCTAAAGTTCAAGTCTCGGCCAAAGGAGCGGCACTTGTCTCCAGTAGGTGAACCCCTCCATGCCCCACCCACCATGCCTCCTCCACCTATCCCAACAGCCATCAACTCCCACAACTATATGGCAGAGTATAGGCAGAAGTATGGGAGATATGGTGGGACAGTTGGAAGGGCATCGTATCAGGAACTACGTGTATTACAAAATGTCTCACCTCCACCAGGGTCTGTTAACCATACCCAATTCTTTAATAGTCATACTAACTATGCAGCTACTACTGGTACAGTTACTGCTTCTAGTAAGACAACAATGGCCTCCACTGTACGTTACACTGACTGGTTTGGATCAGTGGCGGGAAGGCGGCCAGTTGTACGTCCACCACTGCCCAACTTTAACCCTGTAGCGAGTGGGGCTGAGAAAACAGGAGCATGGGATCACTATGTCACCCTAGAACCAGTATATGCAGCTCCTCAACCTACACCACAAGTAGTTCCAGTACAGCTGTACACAAATGTTTGTGTTTGTCCTGACAATATGCTCAACACCAGGAGCAAAAAAAAGAAAAAGTGCAAGAGATGTGGTCGCAAAATGGCCACCATACGTCAGACTGCCACCGGTGGCCCAGTCAAAATGAGACCAGCCATTCCTGCAAGCTTGTACCAACCACCACCTCAAATCCCAAATGCTGCCATTCAACAATCTTGGGGCTGGCAGGTTTTGGAAGAGAGAGTGTATCAACACTATGAAGTACAAGGTCGCCCTCCTGTCACTACTCCTGCCACTGTTAATAATATCCACACATTGAGTGAAGAAGAAGAGTCACCACCACCTACTCCAGAAACTGTTCGTAGTGTTAGGAGTGGCAGAAGTAGCAGGAGTGGTAGGAGTACTGACAGTTCTCACACCATTACCCGTGATACTATAGAACCATCTCGTCCTGCACCACCACCACCACCACCACCAACAGTTTCCCAGTCTGGATTACCTGCCTTACCCCCTGTTCCCATTCAGCCAACCACAGTCACAACAAGTGCCAAAGAGCCAGCAGCAGCTGATATAGTTAACAAGAATATTTCTATCCTATCAGAGAATCCTACAGCATACCAGCTTGTAACTAATCATGATTCAGATAAAACACAGCTTACCTCTGACACTGATGAGCTCAGTGATAATGCAGTTGATACCTATGACCCTTGGAATGCTTCACCTCAGACTCAGACAGGACAAGTTAATGTGATAACTATAGATGGTGGTTTTCAGCAAGATAATAGTGGCAGCAAAGAGTCCAACAAAATCAGGATCAATACTAAGTCAGGTGAAGCTGTACATAGTAGATGTGGCCAGTCATTATCCAGCAGAGATGTTGTAGTATCAGATTATGATTCCTCAATTAGCAATAGTTACACTTCTCCAAGTAACTCTACATCATGCACAGAATCAGAGAACTCCTCACCCTATGAGGCTCCAACCACAAAGAGTAAATCATCAAGTAACAGATCATTAATGCAGAATGAGAAATCTTTATCTAATTGTAAATTAACATCCTTGAATAATAAAATAAATGCATCAAAAAACAGAAATATTGTTGCACTTGGACACAGAAATATAAACAATAAAAAGAATTGTCAGGTTTCAACTTCCACAAGTGAAAATAGAAATTTAACAAGTGCAGGACTCAAGAAAAATTCAGAAGCTGTCAATGGCCCTCGTCTGGAGGTGAAAACACTACGAGAGGCAAGTGAATTACAGCGTGGTGGCAGCACTGTCCGTATTGCAGGTCAACGTATGCTGGTATTGACTCCTGGGTCACCCCAACCGGATCTATCATATTCAGGATTCTCTAGTAGTGGGGATGAGGAAGAGGAAGAGAACAGAGGGAGTGAACAAGATAAGGAAACAAGTATAGAAGATGATACGAGTGATTACCCAGCCTCTTCACCTACCACAACAAGGGCCTCAGACAGTGACACATTGCCTGAAGAAGACGATGATCTGCCCTTCGACCCACCTACTTCAAATAACAACCACTATGGAATCCCTTCAACCATACCCATAGCTCCTCCTCTCCCATCTGAACTCTGTGATCGCTGGGAACCTGCCAAGGACACCATCTTTGAAGAAGAAGAGAATGAGGTAGAAGACCAGATAAGGAAATGTAAAAGAACTCCTTTCAGTATGATTGAGGGAAATGAAGATGTTTCTGACAGACTAGCAGATGAGGATGACAAGGATGATCCCAGTGCCAGCTCTTCTTCCACATCATCACCACTACGCCAGGAAGACCATCCACGTCCTCCAACACTATCAGAACTTCTCAAAGTTAAGTCAATTCTAAAGAAGCCACCATCTGTTGACACCAGCTCAGAGACAGATTCTGACTTCTACCTCCCAACATTCTCAGAATTTAAACGGAAAAAGAAACAAGTGCAGTTCAGGGCCAGCAATGATGTGACTGTGATAGAGGATGCTGGTGAGTCCAAGGGCAGAAAAGTGCCATCTACATCCCGATCCCATAAAAGGGATCGGGAAAAAGAAAAGGAGAGGCGGAAGAACAACTACAATCTTATTGCTGATCTGCAAGACATATATACTAGAAATAATACTGTTTCCAGAGATAATAGGACTCACATGATGAATGGTTACAGTGATTCAAGTACTAATAATTCAGAACAAAGTGTAAACAGTGCTTGCAGTAATGAGTACCAGTTCAACCATGTATTATATTCCTTGGATACGGAAGGTAAACAGGAAGATGTAGAACAAAAGAATGGGGCTTGGACAAATCCTCACTCAGAAATGAAAGACCAAGTTTCTGATGTGAATGGAGAATATGATGCAAGTGTATATCATGAAGAAATGTGGAGAGAATGTGATAATATAAAGAAAGAAGAAGAAAAGAAAGTCTACGGTGCAAGAGGTAAGTTCTTACACAAAATATCCTTAATCCTTGAATGACAAAAGTTTACCTGTACATTTGTAATTGTCTAGTGATATTCCATACTTATTAACTGTGATATAAATTGATATATATAAGTTCATAAACATGATTTGACATTAGTAATGCTTCCCACATCATATAATATAGTGTGATGTTAACTGGAGTACAGTACAAGATAATAATTATCAACTACTGTATAAATACAGTATTAATTATACTATATAGTTCTTAAAATCATGTAACATATTCACTTTCTGGTATGTGTGTTTCTAAAAAGATATGCATCATCATACTGTACTTGATATTTTATGTAAGAAAGACATCAGTATGTCACACAAACTTCAAGAATATTATACAGTAGTCGGTAAAAGTGAACATATTTTGCAGATACAATATTGGTACAGTACAGTACAGTACTGTAAACTTATAAACATGTTGTATTGTGTTTTACAGACCAAGATGGGTTCAGTCTTCACCATGGTCTGTGTGAGCTTCAGACCCTTGGTGAGAGCTGCCCTACCTCCTCCTCCTCCTCCTCCTCCTCCTCCTCCTCTCATCAACCTCCTGCTACTAAACCTCCAATAAGGCAAGCACCCCTTCCCCCCCGTGGCCGAACACTGAGTCCACCAAGGCCTACTGTTCCCCCTCCTCCCCCTCCTACCACTAGATCCCCTAGTCACACTGTATCACCCCCCAAAAGTTCCCCTTCTCAAAGACCCCTCCCTTCTCCACCTGCATTGCCACTTAGCCCTCCCTTACATTCCCCCCCACCTTCTCCTTCACCCCCTCCCCCTCCCCTACCAACATCACCCCCACCCCTACTGGATGACACTGAAAAAGTTCCCATCTTTCCCTCCACCAACCAGGAAATTCTGTCATCACAAAGTCCACCCTTTAGTAGCTTTAAAGCCTCAGGGGGTTCTTTAAGTCCACCCATCCTCACTCCTCCTACTGGTTTTGCTTTCCCTCCACCTTCCACTGGTTTCTCTTTATCTTCTACGGGTTTCTCTCCACCTTCTACTGAGCCAGCTAACCCAAAGGAGCAGCTGCGGGAGGTACTGCCACCAATAGGACATATACCCATGTTTGGTAATGATGAGGAGACCCGAACAGCAACTATAAGAGGCAGAGGTGCAGCCCATCTCAGGCCCTCATTCCTTGACACCTTTGCAATTACTGAGGCATCTGGCACTACAAATCCCCCATCTAGTCCCCCTCAGGCCCCACGCAGACGCAATCGTAACCGCTCCATGAGCCCTGAGGCAAGTTCTGGGATGCAGCCAGTAGATGGGCAGCTGGGAGATGGGAGGGGACGACGTGCCTCCTTTCTCAGTAGCCTGGTTGGAGGAGAGGAACACCCTTATGAACAAATAACTGACCACATATATGAAGAGCTTCTCTCTCACTCCCCACCTGGTACTGCCCGCTCCTCTTCTTCCCATGTGTCCCCTTCCCCTGGTAAATCTATGTTTGATGGAGCCTCTAAGTATGAGATTCTGGAATATCTCCAAGATGCACGAACACGTGTGGCCAACACTGTGGAAGAAGAAGTATTACAGGTGAGATTATGCATTTTATAGTTGACCTATAAATATTAATACTTTCTGTATGTAATAAGGCAAAACATTTGGGAAACTGCACAAAAAATATTTTGCAGACTTTGATGTGCATACTGTGCAGTAAATTTTATGAAAATAATTACTTTTAATTGTTGTGTGTTGTATTCTTCAATTTGATTAATCTTATCATGGATTGTTGTATGCTTTTTAATTGACTGCTTTATGAATTGAGTATGCACCTTTGTGTTTAGCTTATTGTGAAGCACCATCACAGTATTGTTCTGTGTTAGAATACATTACAATTCTTTGTAAACTTGCATGTAAAGTATTATGAAGTTGTATGTTTGTGAGCATGAAAGGTCTTACTGGTCTTATTGGACTTTTATTCCTCTTTCAATGTTTTGTTGAGAAAATCACTACAGTAATTACCCAGTGAGGAATTGAGTAAGGCAGATAGAATTTGACAGTAGTTGTGCTCCTAGGAGATGGAAGACAACCCATTAGAAGGTGAAGTGGAGCTTGAAGATGAGGAAGAGGAAGAAGAAGACCAGCTTGGTGTGGAGCCTCCAGAGGACCACTTCACTTCTTCCCTCACCTCAAGGAACAGAGGACATCGTTCCTCTAACATGAGCTCCAACTCAGACTCATCTGAGAATAGTGGCGCTCTCAGAACAGACAAGGTGAGTGAAAAAATGGCTAATAATTTGAGAAGAAAAGATTGAATGGATAATATGAGCTACTGAGAAAAAAATAAAGTATTGTAGGTGAAGATGACGACTAATACTGTATAATGAAAAGAATACGATATAAAATATTACACGATTTTATATTCTGTATGAAAACTAGCAAGTGCCCCTGACAGCTTTTTAAAAGGGTATATGAATCCATCGTATGAAATAGTTTTAGCACCACATTTACTCTGAATTGTTGTTATGCTTCACTTAATTATAATTGTACTTTATCTTCTTTGTTATAAAGGTAGATGATATGTTTGTTCTGCTGCTTGTTTTGCTTGCTATGTAGTTTGCCTGGCCAATTATTATTTTGCACAGTGTTATGCATTTCACACCTCTTCCATTTATCATCTATACAGTACATATTTCAGTGTAAAACAGTTATATATCAGTAATATTCATCTTTTCAGGAACGCCTGTTAAGTGGTGAGGTAGAGCGAACTGATTCTGGTGTTGGGTCAGAGACTAGCAAACCTTCTGTAGCTGTACGAAGAGGACCTGGAGTGGGAATGGAAGGGGCTACTGCTGCCAGGGATGGAGCTCTTACTTCTCTCTCCTCTGATCTACCTTTGTGTGATGACTGTGATGCTCCAGTTGATACCCATGTTACCAACAGGTTAGTCAACACTCAACAACTTATATACTGTACTCTACATTTTTGCCAAATTGTCTTTTTACTGCAGTACAGTATATGCTTTTTAATAATATCATATGTTTGTGGTATAATAGTTTTTTACTCTACATATCTGTACAAAAATAACTCTACTTAAGGTTAAAACATTATTCTTCATACTGAATGACTATATCATTAGTGTGAACAATCTCAACTCAAAGTGTGCTGTGCTGTCTGGACCCAGAGAATTTTCATTGCCAATGATATTTGCTGACCCATTTATTATCTGTTCTACATAAAGTAGGTAACAGAATTACATAGGCATAGTGTTTAGACTTTAGAGTGAGAGTTAACATGTGAATAATGTGTTTATATGACTGTACTTTCTTTTATCATCCACCAGTGGTGTAGTATACGCCCCGCTGGTGTGTCGTCGTTGTTGCCGCCGCCGACAGGAAAGAAAAGAAATTTTAACAGAGATTATGGAAACTGAAATAAAGTACGGTCAGGATCTTCGAGTCATGCTGGAGCAGTTTTACAGGTACTGTACTGTACTGTAGGCCTACAGTAATTAATTTTTACTTTGGTTATTATTCCCTCTGTTTTCTTAGTACGGTTAATAGGTACAGTAGGTTATGCACAACGCAATTCACAGGACTTGAGACAATTTCTCAGATTCATGTTTCATTGGATCTCTTTTGTTTTAGAGTAGCCTACTATACAGTAGTATATAAAATGGGTAGTACAATACTTGTAATGTATATTTATTAAAATATTCTGAAATACTGTATCTTAAACACTAATTCATAAAGAATATATTTGCTACATGTTTTCATGGCAATATTTATAATTATTCATATGTTTTATTCTTGGCAGACCCATTTTAGTGGCCGGTCTGCTTAGTCGAGAACAGCTGACTGGCATCTTCTTGAATGTGGAGGAGTTGGTGCACCACAACCGCACCTTTTGTCTGCAACTGAGAGATGCCCTAGAGATTGCAGCAGAGCAGGGTGATGAGGATCTTCTCACTGTCAATGTAGCCAGACTCTTTCTACAAGCTGCCCCCATGTTACATGCTTTTGAAACTTACTGTGTCCGTCAGGTTTGGCCTCTTTTACATTATGTTTGTGTTCTTTAACCCCTTTGATTCAAGGTTTATCCCAGTGATAAAGAAAGTCATTTAGCATTTGTTTATCTATCTATATATAGCTCTGATGCCTTGTTCCCTCCGGGAACTCCCCCCTCATGGGGGTGGCCACGGTAGACATGTCTCCAGTTTTCCCTGTTACAACACTCCCTCCTTACTTGGTTTTAAACCCTAGTCTGCCCTAGCATTTGTCTGAGTGCTGTAATATCATTAAAGTATTTCACTCATAATTATGTATGGTTAAAGGAATAAAGTGAAGTGTTATCAGGGATTTGTAAGCTACATGCTCCACTACACTGAGTTATAGTAATGGCTTCTTTAATATGAATGATTTTTTTGTTATTTTCCCCATGCAAATTCTTCATTATACTGTACTTTTATTTGCTACAGAAGAAACTACTGATACTTAAAAGGTTAAGTGTATGTCACTTTCGTCCTCAGGGTTCAGCCTCCTTACTACTTCAAAGTTTAGAGAAAGAGAAGGAGTTACTAAGGATCTTTTTGAAAGTGTCCCAGATGGAGAATACACTACTCCGCCGGATGAACCTTCACTCCTTTCTTATGGTTAGTATTTGATCTCATCCCTTTTCAATCTCAGTACTGTACAGTAGATCCATCTAACTTGTTTATCTGTCTGTTTCTCTCCTGGCTCTCTTGCCTGAGTTTGTGTCTTTGTGAGATACCCAAGAAGTTTTTCCCATGTAATTCTACCACTGGGACATGGCTGACTTTTCATCTCTTAAACGACTAAGCCATAGTAGCCCAGCCTCAGGGCCCTACACCCCTGAGTGGAATGTGGATGTTGTCATTATTGTCTTTTACATAATGCTTCAACCCCTAATAATTGAATGACTATAAGTAAACTGCCTCCACACCACAATGTTATTACCACCATTTGTCTGACTGCTTTGCTTCCGTCACTCATATTTTAGACCTCTTGACTCCATCCATTCAGTTGGTAATACTGTAGTTCTGAATAAAATTGGAAATATAGAATGCTGTAATAGTATACTGTAATATACATTACATTTTGCAGGTGCCAGTACAGCGTGTTACCAAGTATCCTTTGTTACTAGCACGGCTTTACAAAGCTACACCTCCAACACATCCATCACGTGAAGACTGTCGTCGTGCTAAAGAAAAGATTGAGCTGCACCTCCACCATATGAACAATGTTGGTTCTAATTTTCTTGTATCATTTTACTTCCACATATTATATGTTTTGATGTTCCCTGTAATGTATATACAATACTGTACTGTACACCTAAACAATTGTAGGATTTACTTTACTCTGTTGTATACTGTTACTTTATTCTCTGGTACAGTATTTTTTCTCTTGACTAATTGCAGAATATGTAATTCCATTGCAACAATATAATTCAATATTATATTTTTTATTAATTATTTTCACAACACATAAATCATAATATAACTTGTATTTATTGACAATGTTCAGGAGACAAAGGATGTGAGCCCCACCAAGCTGTGGCGTCGCATCTCTCTTAGTGTGAGCAACAATACACCTCTTAAGAGATCACCACACCCTCACCACTTCACCACTAACCTCAGGCTCAGAAAAGTAAGCTCATATAACCTATTCTTGTTATCATAATAATATGTAATGTACTGCACTCAGGTTGTAGATTCTTGTCCATACTATTGCTGGTTTTGTTTTGTTTTAGATACCAGGCCTTTATCTCAATGCTGGATGTAACCCTTTGCTAGAGAAATGATTACAGAGGAAGAGCTTGTATTAAGAAGATATTCAAAGAGAAACTTGTCATGTTTGTAATATAATTTAAGGTCAGTAGGAGGTAGTGGATCCTTGGACGTGTAATATCAGGACATACTGTAGTGTAGTATTCTGCAACAAGAATTATTATGGTCTTTGTAACAAGCTGCATAATTCTTCAACTCTCAGTTATTGTTACTATTGAGTTCCATTGTTTTCATGTGTAATTATACTAGTTGTCCATATTATCCTTGTGCTATTTTTGTATATTATCATTTAAAAATGCACAAGGAATATAGGGATACCCTTTATTTATATATTGTACAGTACTTCTGAGATATAATAGAATGTTGCTTCAATACATTGTTGACATTCTCCTCAGCTTGCCATGGAGGTGTTAGATTGGGGTGGATCTAACATAGCAAGAGTAGTGAGAGAAGGACGATTGCTCTGCTTGGCTCCTGACTCCAATAACTGGACCCGTCGTGGCCGTTCCATTAAGATGATTCCAGTTCAAGTCCTTCTTGTTACACATGGCACGGTCAGTAAACAGTGAGACATACAGTACTGTACAGTACAGTGTACAGTGTACATGTAGTGGCAGTAAATAGCAACCATATCATAAATTATCCGGATTATTCTTTAACTAGATGTGATGTAACATGTACAATTGTGATGTGTAATAATTACATGTACTAATGACATACAACATAGTAAACTACAATTTGCTTGTGGACAGATTCTGGCAGAATTGTATTATGCAACCTAATCTTAAGAATAGATGTAATATTACCATGATACTTGTCTTGATTCCTTGAACACTATCATTACTACTATAGACTACTTATTTCTTGCAGCCTCAAGCAACACTAGAGGAGGAGGTGCCAGAAGATGGACTGGTAACACCTCGTAACCTTGGAATTAAGGATGCTGCTCTCCTTGCATTCAAAGATCACAAAGTATCTAAAGCTGCTCTAATCAGAGTAAGTTTTTAGGAAAGTGAAGAGGAACTATTGTACTGTAGTACATGTTCATTTATTAAGTTTCATTTTGTTCTAATGTTTATTTTATTTGTTATTACATTTTTAGAGAAAAGTTTATCTTAAAAGTAAGGAAAGTTTTTACCTATAGTAATATCAAGGTAAATGCACTTCCATACAGAATGAACCGTGGATGCTGAGTCAGTGTGTGGTGGCCTGGGAAAGTGAAGGAGAGACAGAGTGTTTTGAGATTACCGATCTACATTCTAGGGACACATACATATTCAAGGTTAGTTATCTTGGTCATTAATATTTGGTACTTTGAAGAAGTGAATGATTATGAAAACTTTCAATTATATTTTGTGGTCAGCTGCAATGGCTTGGGTCAATCCATCTGTCTTTAGGCATAGACAAAGATAGGTATAGTATACGTACTATAGTATAATATTATACAATATATTTCAAGTGGAACAGATAATCATAGTTGTTACCATTTGTTTTGAAATAATGTGACCATGTTATACATTACAGGGGACTGACAACGCCAACACAGAGGCTTGGTTCCGCTGTATCCAGTTCCATGCACTGTCAGTTGGCATGTGGAAGAGAAGAAGACCAGCCTTAGCTAATATTATGATCAATGGAATGAGTAGAAGTTAGCTGAAGTTGGATGATAAAGTACATCATTAAAATTTTGCAACACCAAGGGAAGCTTTAACAACTAACCTTTGTGGAAATTATTGTAGTAGTTTATGGTCACCAACATAGCCATCAGTCTTTGATATGATGAAAGAGGGTTTATAGTTTTAGTCTGTCTATGCCAGCATCATAAATGGGAAAAAGTTAGCTCACATGGAAAGTATTTTCAGCCATTTAGTTCCCTCTTTAATAATTAATCAAAATGAATGCTACTTGTTTGTATATGAAGTATTAAATGTTTGTTTTGACAAGAAGTGTTCATATACTGTTTTAAGTGCTGAATATATGTACAGTACAAGGTAAGAAAATAAACTATTTTTGTAGTTGAAGAATGTGCTGGTATACATTAGGACTGTTATGAAATAATTACTCATTTAATGAGGAATTGCACAGTTATATTTTTCTTTAAGGCACACCAGATTTATAGTAGAAAATAGCAGTACTCATTCCAGGTGCAATGTGGCCTATGATCATTAAGGATATTTGATTATCATAGAGCTTATAATTATTGCAATAATTTACATTGTTGAAATTAAATTAAATAATCAAGGAACATCTCTAAAAACTTTTAATATAAGAATAGAAGTGTGTGAAAGGTGACATAACAGGTTAAAATAAGATGCCTTTAATATTAGTGCAAACTATATATTAAACCTTTTCTTGACCATCTCTACCAAGGTAAATACTTTTAGCATATTTAGTCAACAAGTTAAATTAATCTCTGCTATAGTTAATGTCATATACAATGTGTAATAAAGGCATCATTAATTGTGGTAGATTATATTCTGGTAGTCACTTCATCATGACCATCATTTTATAGTTTATGTCTGTGGCTCTCATTGCACAAAATTGCAAATTATTTATATATATTGAACAAAGCAAGTTATTATAATGATCCTCATAGTTGATAGATCATCTTATCTTAGAGGGAAAAAACATAATATAGTTTCCACATGAGTCAAGTCAAACTAAGCCAAATATATTAGCATTTGATATTCCTATTAGTGTAGTGTGGTGGTGGCTGATGTGCCGAGTGAGGGTTGGTTGGTTGGTTGGTAGTGTACTGTATTTGGGTAATGTTGCTCTCAGTATCATAGTGAAACAAATTAACTGATACTGTGCCAGACAAGTGCAAATGTTTGGTTATCTGTGAGTTTATAGTTTAAAAAGAGATTATTTGATTATCATATGGGCTTCTTTTACTTAAATGAGAATCCATGACCATACCTCATATAGGTTATTGGTTCATATATATATTAAGGAAAAATCAGAAGCAAACAAAGATTTTTCACATGTAGCAGAACCAGGAAAAAGGAAAAAGTATTAGTGAAATATTCAACAGCCCACATTAAAATAATTTCTGTATGTGCATTACTGAACTTAATGTTATAATCATCATCATCCTTATCAATACCCCATTTCCCTTTGGTCAAGGTATGGGTTTGCTTGAAGGTCAGGGGTGGAAAAATGAAATAAGAATGCTGGACAAACAGAACTACTGTACCCAATAAAATGAGTCACACTTACATTCACTCCTCCATTCAAACATTAATGTTATGATAATATAGTACTGTATTTATCAGTTATAAAAATGTTGTAATTGATAATGAAGAATGGTGAGTTCTGGTTTTATGGTTTACTGATACTAATAGGTTATAGTACAAGGATACTGTATTGTATACACCAGTGAGTTTAGGTAAACTGTAAGGTTTATTTGCCACAAAGCCTACCATCAGCTAAGATAAAACAGACTGTACAGTATGTAGTTGTAGGACAGAGTAAAGGTATAGTGCATGATAGCTATGGATATAGTGATCAACTTTAGTCATGGAACAGTGTACATACATATAATATTTAATTGGAGACCAAGACAGTTTCTGGCATAAACACATACTGTACTGTACACACCTTATAGTAAGAACAAAAGAAATTTTTGACATATCAAGCATAATGAACTATAATACAGAAAATAACTTTTGGAATACCTTTATGAATTCATATATGAAAAGGACTTTCTAATTGTAATGAATTTTCTGTTGTGGTAAATCAGAATGAATATATTGTAGAATATCATACAACAGCTGTACTGTATATCACAAGATTTAAGATGAGACGCCCCTCAGTGTGAAAGCTGTTACAATTAATGGGTGTCTTGTGTTACAGAAATCATATTATTCATATATGGAACAGAAAATGACATAAATATCACTCCTCCATAAACTGTACTGTGACTGTACATGTTTAACTAAGAGAGTTGCAAGAAGTTGTCTTTATCTTCAGCTAAGTAAGCATATTTGCTGTTCCTTGTGTGTATTATTGGTAATTTTGGGATGATTTAATGAACATAATGTAGTGGTGTGATGTGTTGGTGCTGATGTGCCAAATGAACCCTTTCTCTGCCTCTCTCACCCTGGCACCAGTCTGATGCCATGCCAAAGTGTCTTATCAAGCCTCAACAGGCTTATCTTTATCAACTATGTATAGTATGTAAAATGGACTGTACATATTATATATACAGTATATATTATATTTTCATGAATATAATGAACTACTTAACAATTTGTAGCCGTGTACAATAAACTGGTGGTATTTTTATTTTAAAAATACCATATGTATCTTTTGAACTGCAGTATACATGTTTGTTATATGGATATTCCCAAATATAAAATGTACAAAATACTTTAATGCATATTCAGTTATCCTGTTTAAACTGTATCTTGTTACCATCTTTTTACACTTGTGTGAGCCATAACCCACCCTAGGCCAAAGTACATGTCAAACTATGTGTTACACATTTATCCATATGCAGTATTCCATTCCTACAATAGGCCCACTATGTAGCCTAGCTACTGTACTGTAACCCAATATATTTATGAATACTGACGACTTCAAAGTTCTACAGCATAGTCCTTGTCCCTTGGATTCAGAGGACTTATTATGAATTACCTAGAAGCTAGGACAGTTTGCTGTCAACTATCCATATATAAGATGCTTAGGAAAGCCATTAGACAATGGAAAATATAGCAAAATTATTGTTTGAAAATTATATTCTATTACATACTCGTGGAAGAGTATTGCCATATGCAAAAGTTTTTTTTAAATTGTATAATATAAGGAATAATGATTTTAAAGTAACATTATAATTTGTAAGGTGTGGAATCTTCAGGAATATCATGAATAGGTACATTTGTGAAAAGGAGGACATTAATTTTAAATCTCAACATATTCATAAGGGAAGAGTTGTGACACTTTTCTTAGAAAAACTAAAAATATATTTGTATAGTGAAGCTGTTGAAAAGACGAACTCGAAATCGAAGCCAATAAATTATCGCGGGGAAGATTTTACAAAATACATCTAATTAGATGTATTTTGTAAAATCTTCCCAGCGATAATTACTGATACATCGTACGTCTGTACTTTAAGATGTTATTATGAAACGTGCACCATTGAAATTGCAACAGGCACTTTTTGAAATAGAAAATTGTAAAAAAAAAAAGAAAAAAAAAAGGGAAATAGTCGCCATATTTAGTCGGTCTCAAATTATATAGAAGGGCCCGACTGAAAGAGCATTATTTCTCTAGCAGAAATAATAGCAAAAACCCACAAGATCAAGATAAACACAAATATATATATTGGTGTATGAGGTGCAAAATAAAGATTAAGATATAAGGTGCCGTTGTAAAGGCAATATTTCCCATCAACCATTGAAATTGTAACAAGCATTTTTGGGAATAGAAAATTGTAAAGTAAAAAGGGAAATAGATTAAGATAAAAAATATATATATAAGTTTATAAGGTGCCGTTGTAAAGTCAATATTTCCCATCAACAACATAACCAAAAATTAGAATCCTTCATCTGGTAAATGAGCCATCTGTTGAGAGAACGCTGTACTATTGAAGTAAACATTATAATTTTAATAATAACTGCACCGACATTTTTAACTACAAAGTAATTAGTTAGAGTTATTAGGTTGTGACAGTGAGGATAATCAACTTAGGTTAGTGTGTTTTGACAAATTGTTGGGTAATATTTCAGACTAACTATACAAATTGGAAATAATTTTAACTATACAAATTGGAAATATTTTTTTTCCAATAAAGTCATTAGACGTTCCCTTATTCCCCGTTAATAATATCGGTAAATATTGAAAGAATTACCGTTATTGTGAACGGTTTTTCTACTTTCATTACCCACTTATTTAAAACATTCTAAGACTTATTTTATTCTATGGTATTTCCTCAGCAAATGGGGCATTTTGAAATTAGCCTGACCTGACCTAACCTAACCTAGACGGCATCAGACTACCGGGACCTAACCTGGGCAAACTACCGGGAAAGAACCGTGGTAAAGTACAGGAAATGACCGAGGCATAATACTGGATCTGGCAACACTACTACAAAATGGTAATTCTTTCAATGGTGTTGGTAGTTTGTCCTGATCCACATTAGTTTAAGTTAGTGTATATAAAGTTACACTAAGCTCTAGAATATATAGATAAATAGGCTACATAGTGGAAAGGTGTAAAATAATTAATATAATATGTCCCATCTGGGTATTGCTAACTATATTACACAGGTTAGACTTTGGACATTGATAGATAGATAGATATTATTGTAGTAAATTAGGTATGACATTTACAGTTATTTAAATACCTGGTAACTGATATTATTTCTTTTTCAGGTGCCAGATCATGTAAAAACAATAATTATGAATGCTGCTTTCCTTGTTATGAACCAATGAAAGACCTTATTAAGGAACTGAGGTTTCTCATTGTGAGGCAATCATGACAACAAAAGAACTATTAGCATCAATAGAAGTTTACCAAGTTCAAGTAAGTACAGTATATACCGGTACCAGTATTATATTTAACCTCAACAAGTTCATTAGTGATTTTATCTATGACAGTTAGTTATCATACAGTACTTTTTACTTTTTAAAATCTAGTAGTGTACTTCTAAGTACAATTATGTGTTTTTCTTTGTCTGTCTTGTATAATTATTTATGTTATACTGTACTAGTTATGCAGGCAGTAAATTCCCAGTATTGTAGCTGTCTTTACCTGTAGGTCTATGTAGCTGTTATACAGTATAGAATTATATATGCCATTTATAAATGTATAGTACTGTATATTTATTTATTATTTAGTGTTCCCCATTATACTTGTACTGTAGTCCTATACTTGTACTGTATCTAGTTACAGCAAATTGAAGGTGCTCTTGCCACTGCAGAGGATGAAGAGAAAATACAGCTGCAGGAACTTCAGGCCAACTTACTTCAGCTTTTGGATTTAAGTTTACAACAGCTGACACAACAACCACAAGATATCCAAAAGGAGAAGCAACATGACAGTCTTTCAACACAAGACCACAGTAAACCAAAGACAACAAATGAAGATTCATCTCAGACATCTACCAATGAAGATAATAATGAGACAAACAAAATTGATGATGAGTTTGCTCTCTTTCAGGTGAGACCTAATGAAGTTGTCAGCAGATGTATATTAGATAACATAATGTTACTGTATATATAAAAGTAGCCATCATCATTCCAGACGGTATATCCTTTAGTAGTGGCAGCGATGATTATTCACTATATATTAAGTATTGCTTACTGGATCTCTAGATTACTTATATTACTTATATCAAAAGTGTCAAGGAATGCATTTCATAAGGTATACAGTTGATATAATATTAATATAACTATGTAAAATGAGTTTGGAGTTGATGTTTGGCATGCAGTGTCCCTTAGATTGAAGGAGACACCCAAGATATTTGTAGCAAGAGATGAATGTAAGAAGCGTGTTTGTAAACTC
The DNA here is from genome assembly GCA_034508575.1 of Petrolisthes manimaculis. NCBI lineage: Eukaryota > Metazoa > Arthropoda > Malacostraca > Decapoda > Porcellanidae > Petrolisthes > Petrolisthes manimaculis. The sequence goes on from JAWZYT010002737.1 coordinate 49,838, forward strand.
CATGTTTATTGGTGGAGTACCGTACGTGATGTCATGGATGTGCTTTGATGTTATTGGTTGGAAAACATTGAGTTGCCTGTTGATATTGTTACTATTTTATTTAAATAATACTATTAGGATTTCTAGATAATATACAATATTACACACTTTCAACCTTGTCATGCATAGGCCCTATATTGTTTCAATCTGTATTTGGTTTACTGAACCAACTTTGATATCACCATATCACAATTTGTCACAAAGTGAACCTTGTCAACCCAAAAAATAAACAAGTCCATACGGTACCCAAAACACAGAAAACTCCTGGAGGGAAGTGTTGCCAGTAGGCCTAGAATAGCTGAAAGGTGCACATCCCAACAGATACGAGATAGTTACCTGCAGGAGTATTTATATCAAAAACATTACAAAGATTACTTAATTCAGCAATTCTTCAAGGGTATCAGCAAAATATACAAATATCCAGTGATGTAAATGGTATGTTAGTTTGCTTTTTATATTTTTCTTACTCATTACATAGATAACAATTTTTATTTCATGTGCCCCGGTTAAGTCCTGGTGGTGTTGGGTAATGTAAGGGTTAGCTCCCGGTAGTTAGGTTAGGTTGGGTCAGGAAGGTTCGTGTGATTCCCAAAGGTTCCCTACAGCCAGGTTAGGTCCCGGTAGTCTGCCCAGGATAAGTCCCAGTATTTTGCCCAGGTTAGGTCCCGATAGTCTGCCCAGGTTAGATCTCGGTAGTCTGCCCTGGTTAGGTCCCGGTAGTCTGTCCAGGTTAGTTCCCGATAGTCTGCCCAGGTTAGGTCCCGGTAGTCTGTCCAGGTTAGTTCCCGATAGTCTGCCCAGGTTAGGTCCCGGTAGTCTGCCCAGGTTAGGTCCCGGTAGTCTGTCCAGGTTAGTTCCCGATAGTCTGCCCAGGTTAGGTCCCGGTAGTCTGTCCAGGTTAGTTCCCGATAGTCTGCCCAGGTTAGGTCCCGGTAGTCTGATGCGGTATAGGTTAGGTTAGGTAAGGTCAGGTATGGTAAGGCTAATTTCAAAATGCCCATTTGAATATGACCTATCTTTTAAATGGGGCATTTGTGGAGGAAATTCCATAGAATAAAATAGTCTTGCAATTGTCTAAATAAGTGGGTAATGAAAGTAAAAAAAACATACGCAATAACAGTAATAATTTCAATATTTACCGAAAAGTTTCTTATAATTGTCTTAAATAAGATTTATTCAGGTGGTGCTTATCTATTATAGTTGGTTAAATATTACCGGGAGGAATATTATATTGAAAAACCATGTTTGGGAATTTAATAAATTTAGGTAAATAAAACATATACGGGAGTATTTGGGTGTAAATACGCACTGGATAATGACGTCATGGTTGGTTGGGCTGATGACGTCATACTTATCAGCCAATCACAAACAAGGACTCATCACTTCTCGCTCTCAGCAGATGTTTATAATCACACACATATTCTAAAGCCATGTTTCAACCCCACTCTTTCCCTGATTTATTTCATGCCCTCCCCATCTATCAGGGTCAATATTGTTGGGAGAAATGAAGGAAATTAATATTTGGTACACAATGAAATCATACAAATTATTTTATTACTAAAGGGAATTGTTAAGTAGATCGCTCCCATTACTAAAGGGTTGACCCCTTTCTCTTGTGATCCTTACATGTTATTACTCTAATGATAATGAAGGGTGCTGTAGTATGAAATGTGTTGATCTTCTGACAGGATTACCATATTTGGGAATGGCATTGCATCCCTTGCAATGTTCATAGACTGATCAGACCATATTATCCAAGTAATATTATGGTCCATTGGTAGATGTAGCCAATACTGTACCTAATGGTGTCTATGCAGAGGCAGAAATCTTACTTCATTTAAATATTGTGTGATATGTGGCATTATAAAGTCCATTAACCATGTTATGTTGAGTACAGTACAGTATGTATAATTGTGTATGACATTTGTTTCTCCAGGCAGAGATAGAAGCTTTGAGTGAAGATAAGGAGGAAAGTGTAGCAGTATCTGAAGACAAAGAGGAGACTGAAACATTTCTTGAAGACGAAGAGGAAAATATCCCCAATTCTAAACTCTCTTGTGAAGCACTAGAAAGACTGGTTGGTTCTCAGTGCCGTGCTCCCTTTACTGAACGATGGGGTGGCCACACTTACCATAATGCTGTCATTTTAAATTTGGTCACATCAGAAGATGGGGAACCAGACCTGGATGAACCTCAGGTATAAATATTAATAATAATTTGCCTTCATAACCAGAGTTTCAGGATGGTTATGTAGTCACTCATATGTTTGTGTGTCTATCAATCTATCTATAGCTCTGACGTCTCATTCCCTCTGGGAACTTCCTTGAAGAGGGTGGATACTGCAGAAGAGTTTCCAGTTTTTCCTGTTCTAACACTTCCTTTGTACTTGGTCCAGCCCTACTCTGCCCCTCATGTTTCTCTCCTTCACATAGGCCTACTCTTCCACTCTGTTCTGCCATCTAACTGGTGGTCTGCCTCTCACACCAGGTCCCACAACTTCACTTCCATACACCTTCTTTACAAACTCCTCACCTTTCAATCCTATAACCTGTCTACCCCTCATTGCTCTCTCCCTACTTTTTCCTTCTATACTTCCATGTTTACACAGAACTGTACTCAAGTAGCCTACTTAAACTCCCTCACTTCCTCCTCCATCCTTTCACCCCCGAATGTTATCTCACACTTGGTCCCAGTTGTCACTCCCACTCTATATGGTGTGCCAAAATAAACTTCAGTTTCTGCCTCCTCTCTCTGTGTGTTGATTAATAAACAAGGTATTTCAAAAACCTATAGACAGACAAATTTCAATTAAGCATGATGGGATGAGTGACCAATATAAAATTTACAGACAAATTTCAATTAAGCATGATGGGATGAGTGACCAATATAAAATTTAAACAAATTATTTGATTCGATGGAACAAAATCAGAGATTAAAGTCAGAAATTAATATGTAACCAGCAACGAAGATTTGGCAGAGAAATAAGACTCCAGGCAATTCTTTGAGACTTGAGACACCTTGATAGTAAAACTGTACCTACCTGGGCAGGGTTGTATGAATGATTTATTGTGTATTATAGCCTTTATGACAGCCTCCCTTGCCAGCTATTTTTTATGACAGAATTTTGAGGGAATTTCCATAGGATATGTGTATAAGGTTATTTTATTATATATATATTTTTATACTTTATAGGCATATATTACCTGTACTGTATTGGGAGTTGTAATAGTTTTACTGAATTATACTTTACTCCATTAATGTAGCACTATAAAGAGGTTCTACATTACAACATATTACATTTAGAATTTTCAGTAAATACCGGTACCTATCAGTATTCATTATTTTAAATATATGTCAGGTGCAACAAACTAGGATATACTGTACATTGAATTTTTTAGGTTCGTGTCCTGTTCACTCAACCAACCTCCTTGGAGATGTTAACTTGCCGCTTCTTCTTGTCGGACCGGTGCAAATATTCAGAGGAAGGGTGTCGCTTTTCACACGGGATGACTGTAGCTGCAACAGACATTAAGGAGTACAGGTAATAGCCTACACAGAATGACTAAGATGGCATCAGTTACCACATCTGCATTGTTTTATACACTACAGTACTGGTACTTCTGTCTTGGATATTACAGCCTTTAAACCATCAACATTCACAACTATCATGATCTGTGGTTTAACGTTGAGGTGTGTGGATAATGTTCAATTTAAAATTTTGTCTGTTGTTGGTGCAGCTGAGATAAGCCTTCAAATTCACCAGAATAGTTTTTCCCCATTAGTTGGTACAATAAGGAAGGCTACTGTTGGAGGGTTTATAGGCTTGGGGGTACATGACTGTGAGCCAGGTGTCCTCTCTTCTGTTGCCTTCAAAGAAACAGATCTCCCTGGCTCCCTGGGGACCCAAGCATCTGCACGGCATCGTTCAACCAGACTCGGGACTTCTCGGCCAGACAGTCCGGGGAACTACAAAACCAACAATAACTCCATTGTAGTTCTTGCATTATATCATTATATTATTTGCATTTTGTCATTTTCTCTCCAGTTCCAGAGGTCATCAAATTATGTCTTTATGCTGCTTTTCTTTCCTCTATAGAGAACCGGACTTTGACAGTGTGGTGCCAGGGAGCCGTGTTTTAGTTCAGCAAGAGGGAAGTGATTTGTGGAAGGTTGCTACTGTGCAGGACATATTAGAGGATCGTTCAGCCTTCTCTGTTGCATATCATAAAAACAAGGAGGTAAAGGAAGTGAAACCACAAGATGTTTTTCCCCTACAGTATGAAGAGGACATAGAGAAAGAGGATGAAGATGAGAAAGTGGTAGCAGAGGAAGTAAGTACAGTATTGTAGTGAAGGAATATATGTGAACCCATGCATCCATACCTGTAACATTTCTCATCCTTTCCTTATCCTTCCCTTTGATCATGTTTATTGATTTTATTTTTATGAGTACTATAGTGTGTTGCCACTTATCTCCTGCATACTTTCCACTATATATAATATTTTCTGTTTGCTTCTAACACTATTTCTTTCACTTTACTTTATTCAGATTATTTTATCTATTCACACAGTTTCTTAAGCATTTCTATTTTGCCTCATTATTTGTCTCTTGGCTCCTTTAAGGGAAAAAAAGGGGATAGTCATTTGGAAGGTTAGTACGTGTTAAATATTATGAGGCATTACAAGTGGTGTATCGAGGCTGCTCGGCCAGACAGCTTGAGGAACTTCAACAACAAGTGGTGTATTAAATATGGTGTATATGTTTATGTTCAGAGTTAAACTTTTACTCTTAAGTACAGAGGTATTTAAAAAGTTTTACTACATACTGTAGTTCATAATTATAATACCGGTACAGTACTGTAATTCCAGTTACATTAGTAAGTATACCTCCTGATTTCACTTGTATTAAACATAGAAACTTTGTATTCTACAGCTTATGGACTCAGATACTAGTGATGATGAAGCTACTGTGTTTGTACCAAGCTCCACTTGGCTTCAACATTCCCTCACAACCCGCCTTGGGGAATGGGAAAAGCACACTAAGGTAAGCACTAATTACACACAATCTTTTATTGCAAACATAATGTATGCAGTAATTTTTTTATATTTTACATACATATACCAAATCTTCATCTCCTGGATCAATATCTCTCCAAAAATGGAATCACATATTTTCAGTCATAAAGTCCACCTTTCATAAAAAGTTCATAAAAATTCACACCTAACTTTTTGTATAAACAAACAAACTGAACCAATCACATAACCTTGGTGGAAGTAATAATATACTTGGACATCCAAGTGTTTAAACACTTGGATGACAGAAGTTTTCCGGAGACAAGTTAAATTTCGTCCAAGTATATTATTACTTCCACCAAGGTTATGTGATTGGTTCGGTTTGCTTGTTTGTTTGTACAAAAAGTTAGGTGTGAATTTTTATGAACTTTTTATTTTATAATTTATGAAAAGCTATGGTGATGAACATGTTACTGTGTTTGCAGGGAATTGGGTCCAAACTAATGTCAAAGATGGGATATGTGGTAGGGACTGGACTAGGACGTGAAGGAGAAGGTCGAGTGGAACCTGTTGTTGCCTATGTTTATCCACAAGGTGTTTCTCTTGGTAAGTCTTCCTTCTTTTATCTCACATCTTTTAACTTGGTTTGGCTATTATTGTTTTTACTTTTATACTGTGAAAACTATGTCTTTCGTGATGTTGCTAGTGCAGTAAACCTATTTACTGTTGTTACAAGCATCTAAAAGCCAAAGATCACTTACTGGTAATCAAATCCATGGATTGAAAATTATTACCATGACAAATAAAGTCTACTAAAAGCTAACTATAGTAAGTGATTTGTAGATTAGAATTTCATACTCTAATGAATCAGACTGAATAGAATATGGATCAAATAAAATTGGATTATTTAATTTATTAATATCTCAATGTAGATGTGGAATCAATAAATTATGTAATGAGAGCTCCGCTTTTAGATCGGTGTATGGAACTGAGAGAGGCATCCAATGGAGAAGAATTATTACAAGTTGAAAAGAGACTAGAAAGAGAGAAGAGAAAGGAGGAAGCAAAATCTGCTCAGACAGCAGAAAGACTAAGAAAACGGACTTCAGTCTTTGACATCATTAACAACAAACTTGGAGGCAAAGGTAAGTGCTGTATGGTATTTATTAGCCAGTTAAATATGTGATTGAAGTATTGTACTGTATTGTACTCACAAATAACCAAAAAATGGTCTAAACCTTTACATAAAAGTATAGGTGACTGAAAACTTGCCTCAAGCTTTCTCCCAAAATTTTTTCAAAGACTAGTTTACAAACTGTACAATACATTGAGCATTACACAATGAAAATGATGAAACTCTTCTGCCATGATCATAAAGCTTGGGAAGATAATCAGGGTTTTTTGTGGGTTGTACAGTCTTGTGTAAGGTGCTAAGGATATTTACTGTTAACTAGAAACAAGCTAATTATAGTTGTAGTGGATAAAAAACAGCACCATATGAGGAGGAGTCTTTTTTTATGATGTTCACTACTGCCTCTTCAGATCATAGGCATGTTTATCTGAAGAAGTAGTAATAAAACATCATCAATAAAGGCTCTTCCTCATATGTTGTTGGTCCTTATTTATTCTGTCAAGCTAATGCACATTTTCACTGATATTTTAGTAGTGTTGTTGCATCAAACTACCTGTAATGTTACATTTTTTCTTACATTAGGTACAGCTACAGGTAGCAGTGACAACAGCGAACCTGAAAAACCAGCCATTAATGTAAGCAAGTCCACACTCCGTGCTGACTCCACACGAGACCTTAACCTTAAAAACCACCAGCTGGGTGGGAATATTCGTCTTCTCCAACGTGAAATAGACAAAATAGAAGAGACACAACGAAGACAGACTGGAGACAAACGTGCTCTCTCAGTTATATCTGCCAGACTAGAGACAAAGAAAAATGAACTGCGAAGACTACAAGAGGCTGAAAGGAAAGTACAGACTGAACAACAGAGTCGAAAGGACACTAAAAAGCTATGTGTATTTTAAAAGATAATTGAGTACTTGCACGAAAGTATGAACATTATTGATTAAAAGTGTTCAACAAGAAAAGGAGTATGATAAATGGATGTGATCCTTTCTGCCATTAAATGGTATTTGTGAGAAGGAAACCTGTACTGTATATTGTACAACTAAGTGTACTGTTTCTTGGAAGTACACAGGAGGAACTGTATTTACCTGTATTATAATTTAATTATCTATTGATAATGATACAAATTAAAAGAGTAAGAAGCAAAATTTACTATGTTTTCTATTACAGTACTGTATTAGTTTTCAGGTTAGTGAAAGTTTAATACTTAAGAAACACAGAAACCTGAGAACATTATGTTACCTACTTATTTTTCTGTAAATTTCCAGGGAATAATTTTATCTTGTGTAGCTGTTGTTTCTTCTCCAAACAAGGCTTCTACTGGAAAAAGAAAAAGAAGAGCTCAGATATGCACAACAAATTTTACCTTCATATTGATAGCAGTCCCATATCCTTTGTCCTGGAAACAACATCTACAATGCCCAAAAAAATAAACCAGACTACAGTTGAACCTCATTTAGAATTAGGTCTTTGGAGAGATTCTTTACAGTCCTAAGATACTTTAGGTAATAGCAATAATAATACCTGAGAAGCTCATGTGGAGTGACATGGAGAGATAGATTGACAAACGAAGAAGTGCGTGAACGATGCAATGTGGATGTGGATGTACTGGAGAGTGAAGAGGAACACCTTGAGGTGGTTCGGTCATATAGAACGTATGGGGAGCGAGAGATTGGTCAAGAAGGTGTATGAGAGTGAGGTGGAGGGATGGAGAGGAAGAGGCAGACCCATAACCAGATGGAAGGATGGAGTTAGGAGGTATATGAGTGAAGGAGGCGTTGGATGGGAGGAGGGATGCCAGTTGGCAAGGGATAGGAATGCATGGAGGCATTTCATTTGTGGCCACCACCCCGGGGATTAAGGCGTCTGGCAATAGATAGAATAATAATACTGTATTATCAATAATTATCATCATTATTATCATCATCATCATGTGAATTTGTATAAAAATTTCAATTCATCTATAGAATTAATTACACTCAACAAAACTTTACTTCCTGTTATTGTAAATACAGTTTTACTACCATTTATAGCACAATTCTCTGGCTCACTTATGCCACTTTTGGCTATATGAAGGAAAAAATAATTTTGGGTTTGGTGATATTATGGTTCCATGTACTATTATGGATCTATTGTACTGTACAAGTGATCATCATTTTGTCTATATATTTTCTTGCAAGTGACCCGTTGTCTTGGCTACCACATCAAACAAACTCCTTTTTATCCCTCGTAAACCTTTCACTTTCCATTACCTGCAGTTAGTCTAAGTACATGTAATTCCGGTGCATTTAGTATGGACACCACTGATATTGAGTATATGGTTCAAATGCAGTACATACAAGCAAGAAAGCAATGTTTATGAGAGTCTGTCTTTATGATCATTTTGATTATCTAATCTGCTATTGTATTTGGTTAGCCATTAACATAGTTTGGATTTTTTGCCCTCCAAGACTTAAACCTTTGTGTTTACATCCCACCTTAATTGCAATACCAACTCTGTATGGTAACTCCCTACTCTACCATCTTTCTGCCCCTTTTATTGACCATATTTTTTAACTTATGTTTGACCTGGTGTATACAGGATGTGACCACACCAGAAACATTAATTTATGATGACAACAACAACTTCCATGTCCCATATTACCCCATTCAGGGATGTGGGGGCCTGAGGCTGAGTTACTGCTTGATGGGCATGCTGTTAACCCAAGAATTAGCTAATAATTCTGAACTCTTCACTTCATCTTGCAAAATGATAAATATTGTTATCAACTTAATATTTTATTATTACTGTATACAGTATATTATATTATTCTCCCCCATATTCCATTTTGAGATCATAGGGTCCAGTTACTGTATTCCTGCCACAAAAATCTAGCTACAGGTTACTGGATCCAAGCCCTCATAAGGCTGGAAATAAGTAAAATAATCATAGTTGCAGTGTACTCTGTCTCAATTCAGTGTCCTGGAATACTCTGTCACAATTTATATACTGTCTCGATTACACATTATCTAGATATACTGTACTGTACTGTACTCTACAAACCAATTTACTTGATGTCCCACATTCGTCATTGGCTTGGTAACTAACTATCAGTATACAAATTACACAACATGGAATCAAGCAGAAAGGGAAGAACAAGAAATAAGGAGAAAAGTACAGGAAAAGAGGGAAAAGCCATGCACAGTTCATCCAAGCAGTGAGTGGAACCCAAGATGTGATGGTGATGAAGGCCTCAAGATGTACAGTTGAGCAAGTAGAAAGTGCAAGAAAAATATGAGTGTACAGTATATAGCAATATCTTTCAGTTCTTTGTAGTAAACCCTGGTATTTTTATCAATGCATTACTAAGACTCCAGAACCAATGTAAAGTGGAATGTGACTGACTGAAATTGTGAGTGGTAGCCAGATGTGGACATACTGTATACTGTATACTCATATTTTACTTGCACTTTCTACTTGCTCAACTGTACCATCCTCCCACATCAGGCAACAGTCACTGGTCACATTGTCACCTCCATAACATCAGTAAGTAGGCCTATGGTACTTGGGGTAGGATTATCCCTGCCACATGACATTAACTACCTTTTACAGTAGGTCCTTGCATACAGTAGCATTATTGTCTTGTCTTACAGTTACTCCAATGATGACTATAAAACCAACTACAGATATAATCTTCATCACATGACATCAGCAAATGTAATACAAAAAATCTAGCTGTATCATGGGTTTATGGATCTGAAGACAACATTTGATATAATTCCAAGACACAACTTGCTTTGCTGGGAATTGCAAAGATAGAAGGTACCAGGGAGACACACAAAATTGGTGATGGTTCCAGAAACAGGAAAGACCACTACATTAGGCCTACTTAGTCATCTAGCTGAATCCAATCTTAAAGCCATTGATTATTTATATTATACCCAACACACACACACACAAATAAGCATTCATCCAGACAGTCAGTCAGGTCTGGGCAAATTGTGTGGCTGGGGAACAAAATGCATTGAAATAAAAATGAGGCCAGTTTATGTATTCATGAACTTATTTGGCCGCAAATACTGCCTTTGTGCCAAATTCTGTTTTACCAGAGTTTGTTGCTCGCCATTACATTTAAGCCACGGGAAATAGATAGATAGATATGCTATCATCTTTGTAGTGCTATCATCATAACGATTATGTGATAATCGTTGCGCACAGTGTTGCCAACCGTAGGGTAATCGCCCTATATGTAGGGCATTTCGACCTCAAATCCTTGTCTGTAGGGCGTAGGGTAATTTTACAGAATCATAACGAAACGTAGGGCGTTACAACATTTTGGTATAAGTGATAACATATTTTGTAACAATAAAATATCATATAAATGGTATCGATATATGTTAAAAATGTATTGCTTAAAAATATCTATTACTTTCAACTACATAAAAAATAAAACACTTAAAGTACACATCTTAAAAGTACAGACGTACTATGTATCAGTAATTATCGCGGGGAAGATTTTACAAAATACATCTAACTCGGCCAACACTGTTCCCCTGTTAAATCCGCTGGCGATCACACGCAACCCTTCAGTTAATTACCCCGGTTCCCTGGGTAACTAACTGAAGGGTTGTGTGTGAACGCCAGCGGATTTAATATGGAAGTTCGGGAACGGAGTGTTGGCCGAGTTAGATGTATTTTGTAAAATCTTCCCCGCGATAATTACTGATACATCGTACGTCTGTATTTTAAGATGTTATTATGAAACGTGCACCATTGAAATTGTAACAGGCACTTTTGGAAATAGAAAATTGTAAAAAAAAAAAAAAAAAAAAAAAAAGGGAAATAGTCGCCATATTTAGTCGGTCTCAAATTATATAGAAGGGCCCGACTGAAAGAGCATTATTTCTCTAGCAGAAATAATAGCAAAAACCCACAAGATCAAGATAAAAACAAATATATATATATTGGTGTATGAGGTGCAAAATAAAGATTAAGATATAAGGTGCCGTTGTAAAGGCAATATTTCCCATCAACCATTGAAATTGTAACAAGCATTTTTGGGAATAGAAAATTGTAAAGTAAAAAGGGAAATAGATTAAGATAAAAAATATATATATAAGTTTATAAGGTGCCGTTGTAAAGTCAATATTTCCCATCAACCACATAACCAAAAACTTGCGCAGTTATGAGGGAAAATTACCGCTACAGTATTTTTTTTATCCGCCAGTCATGATGTTGAGTAGCGAGATCGTGATATTCGGTCTTATATTATCATAGGGTTTCCATTGTGGGATAATGATCCTGATGGAATGCCACTATTATAGCGCCAATATTTGGAGTAGTAATGTTGTCAGGATGGAATTCGTGAATGTATGGCGAGAGTTTTATTGTGTTGAGGAGAGCCCAGAGGAGTCCTTTAAATTTTGCCGCCACGGTCGTCTTCATATTGCAAATTTCATTAAATTATCAATGTGCATTTGCTAATAATTAATATTTTTCTCAAATGAAATGTTATTTGTGATGTATGTGGTTACTGTTTACTAATTTAAGACATATGATATTATTATGTAGAATCATAACAATATACAAGTAAATTAGGAAAATTGATCAATAAAATAATGTTAAGAGTAACATTTATAATTTAGTTTAGGAATGTATGATGTATCCAATTACAGAGAAATATATTTTTAGAACAGTTGAACGTAGTAGAGAAGAAGTGAGGTTGTGTATAAGTCATTATTGGAATGCCAGAAGCAGCTGGTGGTGAGGGGCAGGGAGGCACCGCTGCTGCTGCTGCTCTCAGCACCAAGTGTCTTGTTGATCATCAAGTGTGTGTTATACCACTATCATTACCCAAGATGCCTAATATAAAGATATTCTCTGGGTCGTCACATCCTGACTTGGCACAGAGAGTGGTGGATCGTCTTGGCATTGATCTGGGTAAAGTCGTTACCAAGAAGTTTTCAAATTTGGAAACATGGTAAGTAATTTTATAAGTCTTGATTAACATGGAGTTTTGATAATCACAAGATATATTGTATTGTATAATAGTTTTAATGCCAGTTGTGTTTCTTGATTTAAATGATTAATATAATAAGAGTAATGTGGATGGTGCCTTTAAACCATTACGGTACCATAATAACTTTATGGTATAATAATTATCATTTGTTTGACGTTGATAATATTAGATGACAGGCGTTGGGACATACACATTAGTCATTTATATAAGATACAGATAACTTATTAGGGTATATTTGATGGTGAAATAATACGATACCTCTGAAATGACGTGATATATACAATTTTGGCAAGGTGTTGAGGATGAAGAAGGCTTGTTGTTGCCGAGTCGACATTTAAGGGGATAGTATCATAATAGTTAGTAATTTAGGTTATATTTGAGGTTCATTGCAACAAATTAATTACTACAAAGTATACCAGGAAACAGGATCAGATAGACAAGTATAATGGTGTCCTGTTGTCTCGAATAGTTTGGAGAAATGTGATGCTCCAGATTTAATCAACTTAGTCAGCACTCTATCATACTGACTGCTGACAGGTGCTGACTGATGAAAGGGTCACAGTAGAGTCAGCAGGTGGAGTGAGGATATCAGTCATGTATGTGGAGTTGTCAAAGAGATTTATTTTCTACATTTTGTTGGTTTTTTATTGTTGATGAGATGAGTCTCCTGGAGAATCAATGGAGTAAAGTGTTGTTGGTGGTGAAAGAAATGTATTTATTCATTACATATTGTATTACAGACACCTATTATTATTATTGATATGTGGAGAATGAATGAAATCATGTGAAAAAGATTTATTTATTACTATAAGTTTGAGTAGAGTGTTGGTGGTGGTGTGGTGTGGTGTGGTGTGGTTGCCAAGGGATACTAAGATAATTGACTCAATAGGTTACTACCTGCCTGCCTTCACCTCACCTCACCTCACCTCTTTAAATCAGTAGTCCTTTGCTTGACCTCTGTATGCTCTTTTATGTTGATTTTTTATTTTGTTCTGCAGATCTGTAATGCCACTACATTATATTGTAGGCTACTTACTGTATATCAATATTCAGGATGATGATATTTAAGTTGAGTTTTTTTTTTACCAATTTTAATTGAATGATCCATCATTTCCTGCTTTATCTGTAGAAATATAAGGATGACAGTGCATTTTTCTCCTGTCCCCCCCCCCCCCCCAGCCAAGAAGCTGGATTGATGGGAGTGTAAATGGATTGGCTAGTGGTAATGATTGTAACTGGTAGTGGTAGTAAGAGTATGGGTAATGGTAATAGGAGTGTGAATAATAAGGGTAATGGTAGTAGGGATGTAGTTTTGTGGTTACTGGTAATGGTAATAAGATTTGCCCATTGTAAGTAGGGACAGTGAATAGGTTGTGAAGGTAGCCTGGGTGGGTAACCTTGAACAAAGACCCACTAACCAATATTCACCCCTTCCATAGATGCCCTTACCTCTTGGTGGTCATGGTAGGACCTTCAACACATTACTTCTTTATATAATTTTTTTTTATTTTTGCCACCAAAGTATTGTTTTGAATGGAATATGATTTTTTTTTTTCATTTCAATTTGGGATAAAACCTGTATAGCCTATATAAATGCTGAATATAAATAGAATGAGGGTTGTTATATCAGGGTTGGTGATTGTGATATCCCAGACAGGATTGCCCTCAGGGTGGACAGGATATTAGTTGGTGGTTGGTATCCTTACCTCTCACTCGTCTATGGGATACATTGGCTGAACAGTTTTCTTTAATACTGTGTAGTACTTTCATTTTTTCATGCAATCATGGCAATGAAATCTTACTGTTTGTATTATGTTGCTATAAATGGCTAACCTACTCTATACAGTACCGTATAATGCATGTATCCCTCTGACTGCAACAATTTTGCTCATTTTATTTTGAGATTTTACACAAACCTGCAAATATACCATGAATATAAAAAATGCCTCTTGAAAATGAAATAACAGGAAAAATATAGAAGCAAAAGCATTCACGTTGTGCCATAAATTTGGTTCGAATATTGCACTACAACTCGTTATAATTCTAATAAAAAAAAGTGCATGCTTTTTATATTTAAAAAAGTAACTTTGGCAATGCCATATAGCCTAGTTCTGCTACTCTAATTAAGAATACTGTATATACTGTACTGTGCAGTATATACATTTTTTGTTCAGTACAGTACAGGCTTGGACGTATTACTGGTATATAATAGATACTGATTAGTACAGCATCCTTGATACCAGGTAATGTAGTGCATGTACAGTCACGGCAGAAAAAGTACTGAAACTCCCCTAGAAATAATTATGGTTAATTTCAATGTAAGGATGGTTCCAATACTTTTTTGCAGACTGTGCAGTTGGCCACACATGAAGCTGGTATGGCTCGTTACTTGTGAGGTGGGTGGCTACAAAAGAAAGGAACATTAATAAAGATATAGTTTGTTGACAGGCAGACAGTAAAATATTATTACTGTCTGCTTGTCAACAAACTATAACTTTTGCTAACTTTCCTTCCTGTTATAGGTACCTCACAAGTAACGAGGTGTACCAGATTCGTGTGTGGCCAACTGTACCTATACAATACAGTCATGTTTATTCTTACTTCATATATTTGTCATTTATAATTACCATGAGATAATTCCTAGGGTGAATAGGCCTGACCAGGTTTTTATCCTTGGTGAGGGACAGTAACTGCAAAAAGTATACTGTAGTGTGTAAATGTGTAGACCAAATTAGAGCTTGTTTACCTTGGTGACTGGCTTTTTTATTTTTATATTCTGCTAAAAATAAATACCAGAAATGCCTTAAGTTGATTTTTGTGATAATTGTGCTCATAAGATTTTCATTTCTATCTTGTAATTTGTACATTATATAATTGTAGAGTGTCTCTGATAAACCTTAATTAATTTTAAGAGAATAATTGAATAGTGATTGGGTGTCACATTAAGATATTTGGTGTAGACTCTATCCTGGATCATTGAAGACTGTATCTTCTCATTCTATCCATTCTGTTACCACCTTCCCCACTGTATGCTAGATATAGTACAGTTAATTGTTGGAATGTATTATTGGAAATTTTTCCCCCCGAGGCAATCAAAACTAATTACACAATTAATTCCTTTTTCTATTACAGTGTGGAAATTGGAGAAAGTGTACGAGGAGAGGATGTCTACATTGTTCAAAGTGGCTGTGGTGAGATTAATGACAACTTGATGGAGATGCTCATCATGATAAATGCATGCAAAATTGCCTCGGCTGCAAGAGTTACTGCAGTCATTCCTTGCTTCCCATATGCTAGGCAAGACAAAAAAGACAAGGTGATTATTAACCAAAGTTTAGAAATAATTGTCTATACTACAGGTATAGAGAATATTCTCTGCATAATCAATTTTCTTTGAATTAAATACCATTGGTTTAGTTCTTTCCATTTTTAATACTTTGTTCACTGCCATAATTGGATGTCACAAATCTATTATTACACTCAAAATAGACTAAGATATGTGCTAATATTTATTGTAATTATATATAAACTTTGTTTTTGTTGCTTTGATGTCTGGGATGTAGGTTATTTTTTTACTAAAATTATATGCTTATGATAATCAGTTTACTGTATTAATAACGTACATTTTCTCTAACCCTAGTCCCGGGCCCCTATCTCAGCCAAGTTAGTGGCCAATATGTTGTCAGTAGCTGGGGCAGACCACATCATCACTATGGACCTTCATGCATCACAGATCCAGGGCTTCTTTGACATTCCTGTTGACAATTTATATGCTGAGCCAGCTGTGTTAAAATGGATTCGAGAGAACATACCAGAGTGGGGCAATGCCATTATAGTTTCACCAGATGCTGGTGGTGCAAAGAGGTAAATGATTACTGAGTACGGTACTATAGTTTTTAAGAGATGATTTAGGTAATAATTTAGTTGATAGCTAACTCCTTTGATATATTTTATCATTAAAAATTGTCGAGTACACAGAGAAGGTATATGAGAGTGAGCTGGAGGGATCTGATATGAGAGGCAGACCACCAGTCAAGTGGGTAAATACCTTAGAGCATCGACTATCCAATCAACCCGAATTGGCACTTAACCATACAATTATTTAAAAAATCTAAAATCAATTGACAGGAAAATCGAGGACCATACCGGAATTTCAAATTTACCGTGCTACCATCATGCTCGATTAAATTAATTCACCAAAAGTTTATTTGCAGTAAGATACAATACATTAGGCTATACAGTAGAGGTTGAATGGCTTATGAGTGTATTGAGATGTGGATTATTATATCCAACTGAAGTATCAACAAGTCAATGGTGGGTACACATTACAATGGTGAATTATTGTATATTGTAGACTACATTGCATTAATCATTATTTATATTGTATTATTACTGTCTATGCAAGTCACACTACATACGTCTACCTATGTATGGCTCACAACAATAGAAAATGGGTGTTATTCAACTATCCAGAAAATTCAATTTTCCTGACTATTAAAATCCCCTTGGACACCAGATAATCAAGGCTATATTGTATTTAAACAGAGTGGAGGAGTACATGAGAGAGAAAAATGTAGTAGTTTGTATATAGAACCAATTTTTCTCAAGCTGATGATATAATAATTGTCTTGACTGCTAACCCCCAGTGGCCAACTTTGATTAGCCTAGTCATGGTTTACTAAAATAATATAAGCAGTGGAGTTAGACTAACAGCTCAGAAAAACAGAGTACTGTTATATGTGCCTTATGCTAGTGTTATCTCTGACATGATCTCACCATTCACCAGAGTGACCTCCATAGCAGACAGACTCAACATTGAGTTTGCTCTGATCCACAAGGAAAGGAAGAAGGCCAATGAAGTAGCATCAATGGTGTTGGTGGGTGACGTGAAGGACCGTATTGCTATCTTGGTAGATGACATGGCTGACACTTGTGGTACCATATGTCATGCTGCAGAAAAGTGAGTGTACACTGGCTATACATTTATATGTGCTTGGTGTAGATATTTGTGTCATTAACATTTTATAATACAGTACTGTATATGACTTTATAATCCTCATCAAAGTTTGTAAAGAAGGTGTATGGAAGTGAAGTTGTGGGACCTGGTGTGAGGCAGAACAGAGTGGAAGAGTATGTAAAGGAGAGAAACATGAAGGGCAGGGGAGGGCTTGACCAAGTAAGGAGGGAGTGTTGGAACAGGGAAACTGGAGACACTAATGCCGTGGCCACCTCCATGGGGAGGGGGGGGGGGAGTGAACGAGGCGTCAGAGCTATAAATAGATAGATAGATCATCAAATATTGGTTGGGTTAATTTTTTCCACCATCTTGCAGGAACTGAATTATCCAATTATTATGTTGTAGTTATGTATAATAGAAAATAGTTTGTGATATTAAGTATCAAGTTATGTTTTACTTTTTCCACCTATATAGGTTGATGGAGGCTGGAGCAACTAAGACTTATGCCATTCTGACTCATGGTATCTTCTCTGGGCCGGCGGTGTCACGAATTAACAATGCATGCTTTGAGGCGGTTGTTGTTACCAATACAATCCCTCAGGAACAACATATGAAAGACTCCAACAAAATACAGGTGTGTGCTCTATATAAAATAGTATTAAACTTCTTAAATAATGAAGTGAACCTTTTTTCCAGTATTATATTTCTTCCTAATCCTTCAATCTTTTCTTTTGTCCTATTGTTAAGCAGGGTGGCATACATAGATGACATTATTGTAGTTGCTCATACTTGTAAGTTGTTTGATGGTTAATGATTGTAGTTTGTCTCGGTCTCAATTGGTCGTTTGCTATTATGTATTATCATAGCTTTTCTTTGTTTGCCTTTGCATTTTTATTGCTTTTGAGTGAATGATTTGAGATTCTGACCCAGACTAGTGATGTATCGGATTTCTAAAAATTCAGATGTGCGGATGAGGATATTGAATTTTAAAATTTGCAGATGTGGATGTGAATGAGGATATGAGAGAACATTTGTTGATGCAAATACAGATGTCTGATGGCCATACCCTTGTGGATGCGGATTATTTTATATATTTAAAAAATAAGCATTTTCAGTTATGAAAGATACATCTTTCAGCCACACCTCCTAACGGGAACCGCTTTAACATGGTGGGGGGCTTGTGTGTCTCTGAGACCTGGCGAGCTAGACTAGAGGGGGCTCCGGCCCCTGCTCAGTCCTGATTTCGGGGAGAGGGCTTCCCATGCTAGGAAGGTTGCTAGTGAGAGACCAGACTAAATGGTTCCCATCTTTCAGTTCTTCAACTGTCCCTCTTTTCTTTATATTTCCTTCCTGCTTGCTGTCACACCTCTCTATCACATTTTTCTGGCGCTATAGGACCTCCATGTTGCGGCGCCTAATATCCATCAATTTAAAAAAAATCTTTCAGCCACATAAGTCAAAGTAAAGTGCTACCAGGATGTGGAACTTGGACCCAAGTCTTTATGTATCCCACCAACCACTTTGGAAAGTGGCCACAACTGCCAAGCCAAAGTGCAACTACACCAACAATTAGTGCTAGTTGTAATGTTACTTAGAATACTTGTCCACTAATATAATGGTAAATTTGATTCATCCACATAAAGTATATTGCTACATTTTCTTTCAGAAATTTATTCAGAATATAAGGAATTTTCTGCAGTATGCACTATGCTGAATAATATCCTCATATCCTCATTCTTAAACCGCAGATACGGATGTTGCTTGCATTGCCAATGCTGATGCGAGCATTACATGCATTGTTAATGCGGATGTGGATGTAGATTTTTGGAAAATGTGGATAGTATGCGGGTGCGGATATCTGATATATCACTAATATCCAGACTGTAGGTTAAGATTTCAACTGTTAAATTACCATTTTCCTTTAGGTCTGTTGACCATCTTCTAATTTAGTTTCTAGCTGTAATTTTTACTTTCTGGAAGATGTGTTTGTAAAATCAAATGAAATGGGTCCATAAACATCATCAGTGGGCAGGGTCTCTATGGCTATTGATGAATTGAAAAATATAAAAGATGGGGCTAGAATATCCAGTGGGATGGGCCACACTAACTTTAGAATAAACCAGCAGTAGTACAATATTACAGACCTTATAA
The DNA here is from genome assembly GCA_034508575.1 of Petrolisthes manimaculis. Classification (NCBI taxonomy): domain Eukaryota; kingdom Metazoa; phylum Arthropoda; class Malacostraca; order Decapoda; family Porcellanidae; genus Petrolisthes; species Petrolisthes manimaculis. The sequence goes on from JAWZYT010002737.1 coordinate 69,134, forward strand.
CAGGATCCATTGACAACTATACCATTACATACACCAACCCTGCAAATGTAACATTTCTTAGTATGAAAAAATCACTGCAACTGCAGCATGATTCTTTGATTTCAGTATGGAATTGAGTATTCTTCAGATGCTACTGTGTTTATTTCATGATGTAAATGGTCTCATTATGATTGTAGCTTTAAGCTGACATCTCCTGCACTTCACAGATTATTATGCCTTTGGCACTTGAAACATTGCTTGGAATTAGATGTAATACACCCTTGATAATTGTTGATCAAATTAAGAAATGCAAGTATAAGCACTAAACAGGGGTTGCTGCTAGGTACCTTTTATGCCACCATTGGGACAGGGTTGGCTTCCCATCCCTGAAATGACCAGGCCACGGTAGCCCAGCCTCAAGCCAGAGTGGGGTAATATGGCACATGGGCTGTTACCATTTTGATAAGGTTTGAGCATATTCTATCTACAGAGTTTAAGCCAAGATGACGATTACAGGAAAATATCCTTGCATGAAAATTAAAGTAGACTTGGATTTTGTGGTGATTCTAGGGAAGGGACTACATAAGAGTTTCCATGATGAGTAAGAGTGTTCTGTTGTCTATAATTTTTGTATAGCACACTAGCCAACAATGGAAGACACAGGTATAATCATGATTAAGTTTTTGGCATTGGATAGCATTTATTTAATACACATACCACAATATCTGGCATATGAGGTAAACATTTGGTTACCAATTGTGAATTTGTACACAGTCATAATGTATTTCCAGAACATAACATATCAGCAGCAATGCTGGAAGAGCTCCAGGTGCTTTATTTCTGGAAACAGAGGTTTGAACCCGGTTCCAATCACTTGTCATTTCTCTTTCCTGCAGGGATGTTGCCAGTGCTTTAGGGTTTCAGTGCCACTTAAGCCACTTCATTTCAATTCTTCAGTTGTCCCTCCTCCCTTCTATCTCCTTTGTACTTGCTGTCCCACATCTCTGTCACCATCACCCTCATCCTACTGTACCTACAGGGTCTTTCAAATCTGGGGCACTTTTTTCATTCTCAGTTATTTGACATTTCTCACTTATGATTTTGAGGCCAAAGTTTCTTGGAATAAGAAGTTTTCTTTAAAGAATGGCACCAGCATGTTAACAGGATCCCCTTTGTGTATAATCTAAACAGCATTGCATTTTTGCAGGTGAGGGCTTGCACATTTTAATTAATGAAATACTCAAAAATACATACCAGATATAGGGCGAGTCTGTTTACCCGTGCCCCCTTGTATGTTTGGAAGTAATTCCAAGAAAAGTTTCCATTATTAAAATTTTATCAGCTATGGTAATAGGGTAAAGATACATGAAAGTAACATAACTTGCTTATTATTCTTCTGTTTGTCAGTTCTCAGCCTTGTTTAGGATTGCTCTTGCTACTGAATGGACAAAATGCATTAGTAAAGGATGATTGCTTTATGATAACTTTGCAGATTTCCCAGCTTGTGCTACTGTGCATTACTGTGATTTTATGCCTGAACAGATGAGGTGACCTTGTAGAAAACTAAAGTTTCTCAGGTTTTGTATCCCCACAAGATACAATCTTTAACTAAAAAGATGTCCTCAGCATTTTGTTTCCAGGAATTGGTCCATGCAGTGCATTGGTGTATTGCCTTATTTCCAGTCATTTATTAATCCTTGTTAAGCACAAAGCCAGGAAAGGAAGATTGCTGTGTACTTCTTGGCGTAACTGTTACCGTTAATACGATATTATAGTACGGTAGGTGACTAATATTGCTGTGTGACTTGTTGCTTTTACAGCTGATTGATGTCTCCAACATTTTGGCTGAAGCAATTCGTCGAACCCACAATGGAGAATCGGTTTCTTTCCTATTCAACTCAGTACCTCTGTAGATGGTGATATGATGGTTGCCACTGTTGTGATGAGATGGATAGGGTAGGTGGACCTCGTGTTATCTGCTATCTTTATTACAGTACCGGTATATAATTTTCACTTTTTACAGAATATGTTTTATTTGCCATTTTCAAACTATGAAAAGAGGACTAAATTTATTTATGTGCTGTATATTCCTACAGATGTTGCTTTAAATTGCTGACGTTATTTCAAACTTTAATCTGTAGTGTTTTTGTAGTTATTGTTTAATATTACCATATTATCATAGATGGGAAGCATTTGCTCTAGGTTTGGTCATTAGCATGGTAACACAAGTTCTGTATGTAGCCTGCCCTCTTAACACAATCTAGCATTTTTATCTGTGTATACAAACTGGGAGATTTTATTTTCAACCGACACGTTTTTGGCTTTAATGTTTTTATTTGTTAAGTAGTTATTGATGGCTAGTTACAACACTTCTTTCTGAAAGTCATTCTGTATCTTGGCATATCAAAAGATAACATTTCATAAGGCCTGACTGCATGATTTGAATGTGGGTTGCATGATTATATTTTATCTTTGAAGAAATACGCTGTATTGTCCTTGACATTATTTGTTTGGATTGCTTAAGTATGGTATTTCAAAATTCTTGATTTCAGGAGTGAAGTTTACTTTCCTGATCCTATCCAATTTCAGGGCAAGTGGCAAAACATTATCATAGGAATAATAACAATAGTTATGCATGAAAGAGTTAGAGCTTAATAATATTGCTTTGTCCAGTATCCTGTCTCACTTAACAGTACAGTACATTATACTGTATCTCTGCACCTTCACATTTATCTGTACTACTGTACATTTTTAACATGAAGTTATTCTAGGGAGGAGAATGACATGCACATAATATTGGTACTAATTGTTTGATATTGTATAATTAATAACAAATTTTAGGAATTTTAATGCTCTATAATTTTGTTAGACTTTGTATCACATACATTAATACTGTACTGTATATAAGAATAATTTGGTATTGTGCACTCTCCAGAAAGTATTGGTGTATATTCTAGGCTGAAAATGTTGAGACCAGTGATGATAATTACTGGGTGTTAGCAGCCTTGTAATTGTTATGAATTGCCAGTGTGGATGGTGGACTGTGGAAGGTTGTGAGAACTGAGGATACACTTGCCAAACCTTCTGAAAAGTCATTACATCATCTTGAAAGTTGTTGATTACTTCCTTTGCTGGTACTTTCTGGAGCAAGTGTTCATAGGTTATGCCCAATCAAAACTCACATTTTCTGTTTATATGAATTACTGTGCAGTTTTCATTCTCTGGCTTGGAAGCTGTTTAGAGAAAAATTAATGAAGTTTACTAGTTACCATTCCATTTAAAATCTTTATATTCAGTCAATTTCTTAACTTACTTACTTATTTACTTGAGTGATTAAAGTCAGTGTTCTATTATTTCTTACTTCCAATTATAATCTTTTCAGGTATGCAGTTTAGGAGCACATTAATATCTTTATGACTGATAATTTGCTGATATACAGTTGGCCAAGCATATAACCAATACAGGTGCAAGCTGTACTGTAGTACAGTACACTGTACTGATATTTTTAAAAATATGGACCACTCACAGTTTTGCTGACTATGAAGTAGTGTCCAGGGATAGATAATATTGTGTAAGAAAAGAAGACACATTAAGATGTAAATATGCTGGCATTTTTAACACAAGTTCTTTACAAACCAGCACCGTACAGTATAAAAATGTACCAGTTTCATGGATGGCCACCTGTATAATGTATTGTGATACAGTAGACCTTTGGTATAACTAATATATTTAACATTGCCGAATAGATCACAATCTTTATTAGAGGTTTTACCAAATATACGCATCTGCATTTTTATAAAAATCCACTTTCCACATTTGCAAGTAACCTCTGCATTTGCAGTTTTGACACATTCACATTTGCACTTTTAAAATGAGGTTATCACTAAAGTAGCTAAAATAAAAATAAAAAATATTGGTGTTCTAAATAGTTATCACTAAAGTAGCTAAAAAAAATAAAAAAAAATTGGTGTTTTAAATAGAATGAGTGTCAAATCAAATGTCTGTCCATCTCAAAACCGAGGAAAAGTGATTCTTTAAACTATACATGATACACATACTGTACAGTACTAACTTGAAATCAAGTTTGATTATCAAAATTTAATTGATCTTACCACTTTGTAAATGGTGGAGGTTTGAGAGAGAGGTTGGTGGGGTGCATGACATTGTTTCCATGTTGCACATCCTGTTGATGCATAAGTTTGACTGATGTGACTGAAAGTCATCGTTTTATGTGTTATATATTTAATGGGATTTTAAAAAATAATCCACACCTGAGAGAATATAGTTGGCAGATATCTACATCCACAAGAATATAGTCATCAGATATCTATCTGCTTAAAAGAATTGAATATCTGCATCCACAGTATTAAAAAGCATATGGTATACTGTACAGTACTATATTTACATCCACATTTTATGACATTTGTATGGTAGTGAATAACATGGGTAGGAAAGCATTTGGTGGTCTTCAGTGATGAGCAAAGTGTGAAATAAACTGGTGAATAAAAAGTACGTATTCATGGTTTATCAAGGGTCTACTAGACACAATTATTTTTTTTTATTATTACTTTAGTACTGTATTTACATCTTTCCTAATTCCCCCTAATATCATTCCCTTGAGTAAAGAATTGTTTTTATTACTTTAGAAATTTCTTTCCTAATTCCCCCTATTATCATTCCCTTGAGTAAAGAATATTATTGTGTAATTCTTATTCTTATCATAACACTTTTTATGCTTTTTTGCAGTGCATTGATATCTCGCTGACGTTTGCTGAAGCAATAAGACGAACCCACAACGGTGAGAGTCTTTCGTATTTGTCAAGACAATTACCGTATCAGTAATTTTTGTAGAACCAGAGAAGAGTCATACCTTGAATCAAATGTTGTCTAAAATTTACATTTCAGTCTATGAGGCGAGTTTAAACTAGTGTACAAAAAAATTGACTGGCCTACAGCATGATAGACAGACATGATAATGAAAGTGTGGAAAAAGATTGAAGTAATGTTTTAATGCATTATCTTGAGCCTATTGTGGTGAGAAGATTCCTTCATGAAGTACTAGATGTAATATAGGAAAATGGGAGATTGACCAGGTATGTACAGTATGTTGAAATAATGCAGTAATATCAGCCTTTTAATTATTCTCTATTGGAATTGATTTCAAGTACTGTAGCTTCAAGGAATATTTAGTTAAATTTATGATAACTGTCCTATGAGTTCAGTACTCAGCAGTCAAAGACATTTGGGTTTATGTACAATAGTCCTATATATTTTGGGAGATGTATTGATATGTTTCTTTGTCATAGCCTTGAATGTTCAATATACTCTTGACAGTAATTCACTTTATAAATATGCAGTGTTGGATAATTATTTTTAAGACCATATGAATAGAACTTTATTACAGTATATTCCCCGTGTTACCATCATATATGTTTGTGGTAATACAAATAATTGTTATGCTTGATTAGTGGCTGGGCTCATGTCAGTTAGAAGTATAACCGGGAAGACTGAAGATCTGACAAAATATACACAGTACCACCAAATAATTTCACTCCATAATGTTACTGAAATGAACTAACACTATATTTTATGACAGGACTATTAAAGATTGAGAAAATATTTTTATAAGTTTTTCTTTATATTTTGAATATTGGTGACTGAAAAATAATGTTGCCTCATATTGGATAGTATACAGTATTTTACTGTAGAATATTATAGAAAAGTTGTTACCACTTCTTATAAAGGCTGGATTTCTGGTTGAAAATGATATCTTTGTTTTTGGCAGCTTATTTCTGTACTAATTATGAAGCAATAATGGCTGTGTCAACTATCTCCTTAGGTATCAAAGCATGTCAAAAATAATAGTGGCGTATTGGTTGCATGAAGTTGACTGAAAATTGAGTACTGTACATTAATAAGGAATATCTTCTCTACAGTAGAGAAATTTGTTTTCTGTCTCAAGCCATAGTTAATATATACCATACTTATCACTCGATGAAATTCCCAGGAAGGGAAACTTATTTGTACTTTCTTTTTCATGACTGTGTAGATGTTCTTTACTTTTCATTTATTGAAGACAAAAAAAAAAAAAACCAGCTTATTGTTACAAAAATAAATTTTTGTATGAGTAATGTGCTTGAAGTACAGTATAGATTTAATTGTAGTCTTGATTAGTGTCCACACTAACCTCTTCAGTTTTACCTTTATATGCTGGTAACTCGTATGGTGAAATTAAAGCCGACATTGATTGTACTGTAATGAAATTCTTCAACAGGTCATTATACTTACATTCCCTAGATCTTGAGTGCAATAGTAAACTGAAAACCTGAAGACCTTTAAGAACAGTAGCTTCCAAAACTCATTAAAATACAATGTACTGTACAGTCTGACACAGTGTACAATAATACTTAGAACAGATACCCAGAACATGTTGATGAATGTTTGTAATCAAATAGTGGCACTGATTTACTTTTGACCAACCTTACTGATGAGACACATGGTCAATCACCATATTATTTCCTATTCTTCATTATTCCTTCCTATGAACCACACATTAAAAATAATTTTGAGAGCTACTGTAATTAATACCATTTATATACCGGTACAAATTATAAAGAAGAAATAGATGAAAGGAAAATTCAATATGGTTGTAGACTTACGAGTATGATCCAGTATATATTTGATGTGGAATATAGATATGACAAAATATTGAGTAAAGTCCCTGCATTATGGGTGGAAATTATATACTGTATTATGATGGAAATTGGCCTTTCAGATTTCTTTAAAATTAAAGGTACAATATTTTTACATAGGTATGCCATAGTATATTGACTGGGTGTATTTAACTACTAAACAAGTGTAAGCTTATTTTGATACTGTACAATAATACTGTTACTTTAGGGTAGATGTATTTGTCTTCGTAATTTGGTCGTTAAATATCCCTGTCATGTAATTATTGTAAGCTGACCTGACACAAGTGACTGAGGTTTTATATTGCACTTGGACACTTAATGGGCATTTGTAACCAAGTTGTAAGATATTGTAATATTCAAAGTAAATGGTTATTCTCTATTATAGTTGTATAGTTGAAGGGATGCCTACTAAATAATATATTAACAAGTGTAAATATCATAGATTTAAGCTCAAGATTTCCGTAGTTATATATTGCATGTAAAATATATAGTATCATGTAATAAACATACTATTGTCTGTTCATGAAGAGGAATCTTGCCCTTCTTTGATCTTTTCTAGTTCATACACATTTTGCAGAGTCTTGACTGCAAATATTAGAATAAGTAGTGAAATATTATGTAAATGAATGATGAGACAGCAAATTTTTAAAAGTTTCAGTGATGCAAAACAAGAACATGATTTCATAATGCACCAGATATATCAGTCTCACAATTTCCTTCTATAGATCTCATGAGTCTCCTGTTCATTGTAAACTTTGCAACTCCCTTAACTCTTGGGTGACACTGATTTCCTTTTGACAATTTTAATAATCAGACATTAAAGATAGCTATACAAGATGGAATGTGAAACCTGCCAGGCTATATACAAGTTACTGAAGGATGATTACTTGGAGGCGAGATTTATATATACAGTACTTTAATGTACAGTATTTAATTTGGAATTATACTTTTGTACTGTAATGATAATACAGTACAGAATGAAGGAATTAATGAAGAGACTTAAGCCACATCCACCTGCTGACCTTATATCTCTTGGTACCTGCCACCCACCTACCAAACATATGTATTGGACTTTTGTGTTGGTAACAATGTTTGCATGCCGGGCACTGCCCGATCATGTGGATAAAGCCTTACAGTGTACAAATATTGTACAGTACATAATAACTTCATACATTTCTGTTCCCTGATGAAAGACGTGCCTCCTGATCAGGCCCGCTCGTCTGGATAGGGCTTAATGGGTTGGAGCACCTGAGTGGAGTCTAGAGTCTATCTTGCATGTTAAAAGTATAAGCTCCTGTAAAAAAAAGTCACATGTCCCTGAAATGACCAGGCCACAGAAGCCCAGCCTCAGGCCCTTACACACCTGAGTGAAGTAATTATGAACATGAATGTTGCCATATACAGGCTGCCATGCACCACAAATTAATTGAGAAAACTGCTCTAAGAGTGAATTCTTGTTAAGCAAAGTGAAGCACTCTAGGGGAAAATTAGACTGATGCCAAGGCTTCTGAACTCCCTCCCCCAAACTGGAATTTCGCATGCTTGTTAAACAGGTGGTGGTGCAAACTTCAAAAGTTCGTTAGTGCAAATTCTTGTTAAAAGGTTGCTTGTTAACTGGGATCTACCTGTATCAATATTTATTATGTAGAGTTATATAGGGTGTATCGCAACGTATAACAATAACTTGCACTAGAGATATATAATTTAATTTTGAGTATATTTTGTTACTTAAATTATGCTGTGATTTCAGTACAGGACACTGGATAGAATTCGGTACACATGTTCTGGATTCTAATGCTCCTACCTCATTACTATCTACATAACAGTACATCGCTGGCTCACATTATACAATCATTAATAATTCTTTCAGACAATTTAAATATTTCCAGTCATTGCCAATTTTTCTTAGTTAAAACTGGCAATAGGTACCTGGATTTCCATCCACATTGCTATTCTGTTGCTATGAAACAGTTTCAAGCACTTATCATACATCATCCCTTACTTCCCATTGTTTTTATAGTAATATCACTGCCTGGTCTCTCCATGTAAAAATATTGATATTTCTAAAGGCCACTGAAAGAACAAAGTCTCTGAATTGAAGAGTAATCTGCCCAGAAATACTTACCCACACTGTCTGAAGGTCATATAAGAGTAAACATGTGCAGTATTTATTGTGGATTCAAATGTTTGCTAAATGCTGATGGGTGAGGAATTTCTGTATGTGCAGTGTCATATCGGACATTTACTAGATCACAGTAGTATAAAGATAAAAAAGTCAATTAAAATAATAGTGCAGTTTCCACTCTTATTATAAACAACATATATACAAATGTTATAATTCAAGAATTTCTTTTGTACAAGAAGCATTACAGTTTTCAAAGTACAGTACTTTATGTACTAACTACAGTGTAATGTTTAAAGTTTTGTATGTTGACTGTACTGATTCACCACACTACAGTATCCAATTATGTAAAACAAATGGGTTGGTTCTAAATCTCAACAACAGTATTGCATTTCTTGAAGAAATAAGTTTTCTTTAAAGTTGATACAATATTTAGTGATCAATATTTATAAATAATTAACTATGAAATGTGCAGTGTTAGAAATCATCATCCATTCCTACTCCCAAATTCTGGTGACATTGATATATTCGCCATCAGGTGATTTGTACTCAGGGATGGGTGGAGTGAGTACAGGCCCTTTGGCTTTAAAAGGAATGAGTGTGGGGTCTATCTGCACAGCTTCCAGCCACAGCTCCTCTGACTCCTCACGCAGTTCCTATGGTTCATAAGAGAAAATTAAATTGGTATGAAGCTAGATCTGATATATGAGCAAATACTGAAACAAAAAGGTAAGAAATTAAAGAGAAAGATGGCAGGACTGAAATGCCAAGGATGGGAACAATTAAAAAGTAAAGAAGATATCTTTTTTACCATCCTAGAGGGTAAAAAGACCCAAGACTATCTCTGGATGAAATGGGTTAGTGTATTTGTAGAATATCTCCTAGCATGGTTTCACTCATTTAGCAGATATGCATCTCACACACGTAGCATGTAGTCTACCATTTGTGTGGAGAAATACTACTCATAATGAAGATAAGACAACAACTCAGAATATTTTCAACTCAACATCTTATAACTAGCAATGAAACTTGTCTCTTCTCCACCTCTTCCACTAATCACATCACCAAGGGTGGCAGTACGGTGTTATTTTTTTCATCAAAATGTATGGTACAATATTTCTTGTTAAGTACGGTACAAAATTACGTTTGTTTTTCGTACTCTTTCCATACTGTATTCAAATATGACTGTACAATCCACTGTCCAGAATAATATCCTGATGATAAGGCAATGAAATAATTTTCCTGACATAGCCTATGTCTTACTTTAAGACCTAACCCCCTTTTTAGTGTGTATGTGGAGTGGACAGTCCAGTTCTTGTCCACTGTCATTGTACGACATAGCAGGCAATCAGTGACTACACCAGGTCGGCTTACAGCTAATTTGAGAGCACAAAGAAAAAAGTTGTAGTTCTAATTTACCCATAAATTATCATTTTGTATACCTATTAATATTCTGCAGTATTCACCCATGGTCACTGTTAAAATGAAAAAGTAATACACTGGCAAATCCATTCTGAAGACAAAATATGATTCTATTTCTAAGACTCTCATTATCTTTATCTTTCTCCCTCTTTTTTCCACACATTTATTTCCAGTGATATCCACTAATAACAACTAAAAACACAATTATAGGGACTTAATTTGGACATGGAATTGTTTGCAAAGATGATTCATATAACTGATTAATTTTAGGCACAACATTTTTTAGGTCTGAAATTACAGTACTAAATCTTGATTTTATCATACCATTTCAGTACAGTTCCCTGGGTATGGTACAATATTTTAAAGTGTGGAATTACTATATTTTTTCGTACTGTACTGCCACCCTTGCACATCACATAATCTTAAATTCGACCATTTCCAATTTTGCTTCTAGTTAACTTTTCTTACATTTAGGGCATTTAGTGTTAACAACTTTGGTAACCTTCGTTACTAGATCAATGGCCCTACCTGACACCTGTTATGATTCAATTAATTTTGTTAAGCCACTGTACCACTACATTCTTTAAAAGTGTGTGTGTCATTGTCTCCTTCCTCACCAACACAATTATCAGGTCAATGACTAGTAGCACATCAAGCTGAGGAACAAACACCACACCCAGCAACATTAAAGAAAAAATGTTTTAAGCTTACCTCTAAAGCACGTTCTCTGGCTGTAGCAGCCTGATCTATCATGGTTACTTCAGCTCTGTGTTGCTGATACTTGTAAGCAGACCATGCCTTGTTTAAAGCGGCTCGTTTATCCATTTCCTCTCCACTAATGGTCACTACTGGCTTCTTTCTAATACTGTTGATAAAATCATTTTGTATAGAATATTTATTATTACTTGGGTAAACAGAACATAGGAGTACTAGAGGGAGAGAAATGTGAAGGGGAGGGGGCTTGACTTAGCATTCAGGGAGTGTTGGAATAGGGAGACCTAAAGACATTTCTGCTATGGACACACCTTGAGTGGAGGGGGGAGGGGGAGTCCCAATGGAGGAATCATAGCTATAGATACTATAGATATACAGTACACTGATATATTAACAAAGCAGTGAACAATATAATTCTTCCCTCCTATAGGCTATTAGACTGGGGTCTGTTACATAAACATTGATGTAGTACATACTGTAAATCAAATAATGCATAGAACAATATATCTATCTAGATAACTTACTCAATTTCCTTTATGATTGCCCGTGGCACTTCTAACTCATCAACTGGCTTTAGCTGGCCAGCATTTTTTTCCAAGCGGCGAATTTGCTTTTCTATTTTTCTCTTCTTTCGTTCTTCTCTCTGCCTTATAATCTGAGGGTCAAGTCTCTTCTTTTTCTTCAGGGGCTCACCTCTGTTAATAGAAACCAAGTTAGACAATATATAATACATGCAAGTAAATCTTTATCTATATAGATTCATTATTTGGAAAGCAGTGATGATTACAGAAGTACCATAAGGAATGCTAATAATACCAACTATAATTACAAGTTTGATTTGGAGAACTGTTAGGCAGCCATGAGTTCATTAATCAAAGGTTGTTTTTCTTCTTTAGCAAGGGAGTGAAGGTACAGTATACATTTACCATATACAGTACTAGTATTATAATTAGTGTACATGCTTACCCAACAACTTGTGTCAGCTTGAAGTATAATGGGGTAGTTGCTGTTCCAATATTCCGTTGACCCAACACACCTGGCACACATACTCTATAAGTACCAAAATCAGAAAGTTACCTATTATTTTCAGGGAATTACACCAAATATTATGCTATTGGTACTTATGCTGTAAAGTTTAACATCCATATTAATATGGACATTTGTGGCTATATACTCAATGTCCATCAGTAATATTAAGGACTTATTGGTACCGTATCTTTCAAAAATCAACCTAATAATAGTTTCCTCAAGTGGGCACATATTTTCATTGGTGGTTCTTTTTACTATATGGAAGTCATTACCCAGTGTGCCTGTATTTTGACCAGGTTTAATTTCTCTCCTATGTTTGCCCAGATTAGGTCCCAGTAGTCTGTCCCGGTCCAAATTAGGTTAGGTTAGGTACGGATTAGGTCAGGTAAAGCCAGACTAACTAAAATTTATAATAGTAACTATCTAATGTGTTACTGTACTTGTTTTATCCATCAATTCAGTCTCTTATGGGGTGAATCAAACATGGTCAAAATGCACTTAAACACTTATACAGTATTTTAATATACTGTATATATAAACAGGGAATGGTGTATTATTAAAAATAAAAAAAAAAAGTTGGGAAAATTGTGTTTTCCATATCTGGGGCTCTCTTTTTTAAACTTTACCTGATATTTTCATAAACGTGAAAACAAATAAACTTTATATAATGCAACCCTTAGAATTGAAAAAGAACGGTATGTTAAATATTGACATTGAATTAAGGAGCCTGTGATCATGTATCAACATTGGAGGCTTCTGATTCCTCATGACCATGCCACAAAACAATCTCCTTCCATTTAGCCTATTTATTGTTTTGTGACAATATTTGAAGGACTCATTTATCTCCATTTTCTGACTACATCACAGGGTTCCTTAATATACTTATATCTGCTACTTTAGTTTACACTTGTCCATCATTCAAGACCACTAAATGTATTGCCATCCTTCTCATCTTCATTACCATATAAATATGTGAATTAGTCTACTGGATCTATATGATCTGACATAGCTGGGCAAACTACTGGTACTTAACCTGGGCAGACTACCAGTACCTGAACCTGGGCAGACTACCGGTACCTAACCTTAATTATTATTATTATTATTAACCTGGGCAGACTACCGGTACTTTTTTTTTTTATATATTAACAAAGATGAGGACAAAGGCCACAGGCCCGCTTAGTGTCCTCATCTACATAGTACAGTGAGAGAGTGGTCCAAAATCATGTCCAATTTCGTTTGAGAACGGCAGACTACCGGTACCTAGCCTGGGCAGACTACCGGTACCTAACCTGGGCAGACTACCGGTACCTAACCTGGGCAGACTACCGGTACCTAGCCTGGGCAGACTACCGGTACCTAACCTGGGCAAATTACCGGTACCTAACCTGGGCAAATTACCGGTACCTAACCTGGGCAAATTACCGGTACCTAACCTGGGCAAACTACCGGTACGGTACCTAACCTGGGTAGACTACCGGGTAATAACTGTGGTAAAGTACAGGAAATGACCGGGACAAAATACTGGGACCTAGCCAGATCTGGCAACACTGCTACAAAATGGCAATTCTTTCAATAAATATCATTCATTCATCTTTTAATTATGGAAGGCATACATTATAGTTTGGGTCATATTCAGGAACATTCCTGATCTATACGATGGCATAGTACCGATATGTGACTCAATTGTTCGTCTATGAAGCCATCGTATCGGTACCATACTATCGTATGCACCACAAATGTTCTTGAATATGGCCCATTGTATTTAGGTGTAAAGGGCCGTACACCTTGGTGGTGTAGTACTGGTACGACGGTTCCATAGAGCCATAGTACCGTACTGGTACTTTACACCATGAATGTTGTTGAATATGGAACAGTGTTAATTAATGACTAACCTGTACACTGAAGATAATATATTGTTCAGCAATGACATTATTCCTTTCTTTCTAATAAAAGTCAATAAATAAATAAATAACCAACACCAACACTTTTTGTAGCTGTTATAATATTGTTACTTGTTAATAGCAGTTTTATAAAAAGGTTTTCTTTTCGTCCCAAGTTACAACATTGTTATTATTATTATTTTACACCTTGTAATGTTATTATCATACTGTGTCATGGTCACATAACTTAAGTCATTTTTCTGTGTGTGTGTGTGGACTATTGTGAACTTTAAAATTCTCTAATAAATAAAATAGTAGTACTGTTACTGTAGTAGTAATAATACAGAGATTTTTTCTACACCTGCTGGCAACACTGTCATGGTGTTACATAAAGATAAAGCCAAAGGTTTCATAAAAACACTCCTTCAATAATTCAACGTTCGGGAAGTAATCAAATATATAAATATATATATATATTTAATATAGTTATTACTCACAATTGAAATGTTAATATAATTGGGACATACTATTGAAATAACATGTAATAAAATAGAAAGTGGTAATATTGTTGGAATTCTCCATTTTGTCGATAGAAGGACTGAAGAAGGTTCGTAGAATACCAACAACCAAGTATGTAACAATATTTCATTGTATGACATTAAAGTTAGAAAGTTTCTAGTATTAGAGAACAAAGGTAGACAATATGGAGTGTAGTGTGATGGTGACAAGATTACCTGGCACCATCATCACTATATATGTATATATTATTATTAATACAAGCGCCATTGGACGCTATACACACACACACCCAGACAGTGGAGATGGTGATGATTTATCTGCTGTAGATACGTGATGCTGCCAGAGATCATCACAAGATCTGTGGTGAAGAATGTAGTAATGATAAAGAAGGAGGTCAAGTGAAAGTATTGTGATAAGCCATTTTTAACTAACTAACTTAATTAAAGGTCTTAATAGAAGGCTTAACTGTGTGTGTGGGTGATGATGGGATGGCGACGTCACAACACAATGTTTTGTTACCATTTTTAATTTTAGTATATATATATAAATATATATATATATACATTTCAGATATAAGAAGTTGTTAGTGTTTTATATATGGTACAATGCTTGTAAACTTGCTGAATATAAAGACGGTGATTTATATTACTGCACATAACGACAGTCGTACTTTAACCAAGTAGCCTATATAACTAAAATGAAAATTTACCACATTCTTTTCGAACATAAAACGGTGGTGTATTAAGTAATATATGTGTTTTGAATACATAACTCACAGATGATGCTCTGGAAGACGCCCTAACGTTAGGTTAAGGGGCGTGTGACTCCAGTGTGACAACCTAACTAATTACTTAAGGGCTTAAGGCTGGCTGCCTGCATGTGGTGGTTATTTGTGCTTTATAATCAAATTTATAATCTAGTTCAAATATGGCGAAAATAAAGTGTTTATGGAGATTGGTTTTTTTTTTTTTTAGTTGTTTTTGGGCAGGGGGGGGGTCGTATCTCCTCAAACATTAAAATGTGAAGGCCTTGAACAATAAATGCATAAAAAACCCACTATAAAACATTGCAATCTCCAAGCCTTCAGTCCAAACCTGATTATAGTCCACCACTTAACTATTACCCACTGCTTTGACTTATATATACCATTGTTGGGCTGCTATGTACCACTGCTTTGACTTATATGTACAGTTGGGGAATAATGTATCTGAACAATGTTGGCGGCTTCTGGCAACATCCCCAAAAGTAAACACATCAATGAGAGAAAGTCTTTATGAATTGAAGGATAACTTATTTCACTGTCTGTGGTTGGTCGACGTCACCCAATATAAGTTATCCTTATGTAGTAATGAATAAATTTTATCTATTCCTAACGTGTTTATCACTGACATTGTTACCAGAAGTCGTCAACGGTGTCCAGATACTTTGTTCCCCAACTGTACCATTGTTGGGCTACTATGCTCCACTGCTTTGGCTTATATGTACCATTGTTGGGCTGCTATTCACCTGGTTAACTCACCTGGTTAGCTACCCCAAAATACACTCAAGGTTCATCTATCAGTGATCAATGCATAGGTAGGTAGCTGGCACTCCAGCCCATCAGGTTAACATGAAACATGGTGAATTACATAAAATAATGGGTGGAATTGTGTGCCATATGCAACTGGGTGTTAGGCGTGGGTATATTATACATGAAGTTGAAAAGCAAACATTGAATAATAGAATGCATAATTGAAGAAGATTCCAAAGTACATCTACTCAATATGTGCAAATAATAACTCTCCAAGGGAAAGGTGTAGGCTTGGTTTAAATGTCTCAACAGTATTAGCACCAACAACACTGTCTGGGAGGAAGTTCAAGTGATCAATGCACCTAACACTGAAGAATCTATATCTATATTCAGTGTATACTAGACCAGGAAGTGAAATATGTGTAATTAAGTAATTAGTGGGGTGTTTTTTGTGACGAAAATGTCCTCTGTCCCCCCTCGTGTACGTCCACTTTCCGTGTGTGAATTCCTGGCACTGTAGGTGGTCGCATGACAATTTGTATAGCCCGACAGACAAACAGAGTCTCTTCATTTAGATATATAAATGTGTGGTTTGGCTAATTTATATCTGTGACCTCTGGTAGCAGTGACAGGAGAGACAGAGAACAGATCAGATGGAGAAATTACCGATTGTTTGTAGAAAATCTTCCAACATTTGATAAGATCAGCTCTCAAGAGTCTGCCCTGTACAGAGTACAGTACAGGTTCAGAGCCTTGAGGCGATTGGTATATGATAGTTCTGGTAGGCCGTCTATGTGTTTAGTCCAACGATGCTATACTGACTCCAACAACTGCAGGTCACCCAAATACCAAGTGTTCCAGACTGTTGATCCAAACTCCAATATAGGTATTATGTGTGACTTAAGGATAGTTACCATGAAGTCACTGGAGCAACAAAGAGTAGACCTGAGTAAATTATTAGCTAATCCTGCAGCTTTGTTAACTGTTGTTCTTATATGAGCATGAAACTTTAGGGTATTGTCAACCAGGATTCCCAGTTCTCTATGGTTATCAGCCAGGGATAAATCAGAGTTATCCAGGTGGTAGTGCTAAAGAAAACCTACAGCAGTCCAATTAACAGAGTACCACTACTTTGACTTATATGTACTGCACCGTTGTTGGGCTGCTATGTACTGTACCACTAATTTGGCTTATACTATATGTACCAAACAAGGCTGCTATCTACCAGCTACCAAGTAGGGAGATAAAATATTTATTGTAAGAATTTTTTTTAAACACATGATATAAAAGTAATGAAACTACTTAAAACATAACACAAAAAAAATAAAAATAAAACTGTATGCAATAATTAAAAATTTGTCAATCAATAAAATTCAGCAAACTGTATAGTCACAGTCAATAATAATCATCTACATATGGGTATCTCAAACAATTTGCTGACTCATGTTTTCACATTCACATATGATGTTATTGTTTTAAGTAGTGTGTAGCTGCTTGTAGTAAATTAAAAGATGGTAGTTAACCTATTTATAGGAAAGTTTATCATCTAAGAAACAGAGGGAAGCTGTCAAACTCTGTGAGTTACCCCTATATGGATGATTATATTTGACCATGACTGTACATTGACTTAATACAGGCTTAGTCCTCACTGAGCATGATCCATCAGTTCAGCACACCAGTTTAGAAATTCTCATGTTATGGATTTGCACTCATTTCATCCTTAGGTCATCAAGATTAATTTGCTTTTGGATAACAAGCTTCCTTTGGTATCTATACTGTACATTTTCTTTTGTTTTACTAATTTTTCCATCATAGGAATTCTACTAGATTCGACATGTAAAATACTAATTAAGAGGTACAGTATGTACGGTACATGTTTATAGAATTGTTTTTTGTTACCCTGTTACAATTGCATGGTGCCACCCTTTTACATCTTGTTCCTGATCCACATTTTTTCATAGTAGATAAGGAAATCTCTCTCTACAAGTTGTTAATGTACTGTATCTGTAGGCCTATTTTGTTTATGCTAATAATGTTACATAGCTGATGGTATATAGCAGCCAGGGATGGTATATAGCAGCCGGTTGTACATAGCAACAATGGTACATAGAGGCCTGTTCCCTTTTGGACCATTCTTAGACACTTTTCATGTACTGTATAGTGTTTCTCTCGGAGATCGCCCGTTTTTGAGATATGCCCTGTTTTACAAACATAATTTGGAAATTAGTCCAACCTAACCTAGACCACAGCAGTCCAAAGGGACCTAACCTGGGCAAACTACCGGGATGGAACCAGTGTAAAAATATTATAAAGTGATCGGGGCAAATTCCCGGGGCCTAGCCGGATGTGGTAACACTGCTCGGCCCTAGCCAAGAACGCTGTACTTCTGTGTGGTTCCGTAGGGTATCTGTCGTTCCATCATCATCATAGTGATTTCAGTGTTATATCTTTACCAATTTTCTGTTCCCAGTTTGCCCTATTCTAATGCAGAATGTGAGAGTACTGAATTTAGTTAACTCAATCTCTACAAAACAGAGACCAGATATATTATATTAAAGATATTAACAGTGAATGGGATACTCCTGGTTACACACAGTGAAATCTTATGAAGTATTCTATACAACATTTTCCACATGCAAGGTACATGACAAAGAAGTAACTTTATATGGCAACACACCAGAGACACATGAGGATGAAGACTGGTATTATTTCATTATGAATAATAATTTAGAATAATATGTATCAAATAAAATATTAGGTATTTTTTCTTTTCAGCTCATCCTCAGTTACTGACCATATGAAATGAAATGCCTTTTAGTTGTAGTTAGTTCTATTTAAGTTAATAGTACAGTAAGATCTCGCATCTCGAATGTTTTTATCTCGAATTTTGATATCCAGAATGCACCTACAACCTTGCCCCTATTCTGAATCTCGAATCAGTGTTCCCAATGGAAAAAATTAGAATGTACTGTATCTATAACACAATCAAAATGTATCCATTTTCCTTCTTAACTAAAAACACTAAGGTAAGTTACAAAAGCAATTGAAAAACAGGAAAGTGAGTATATTATTTAAAATGCATAATATTTTATTGGCAGATATTCTAGAATTACATGACTAAACACCTTTAAATGGTGCTTGTACAGAGTTTATCATGGGTCTGTTTGGCTCCCACTAAAAACAAGGAATGTTATCCCTTATTCTGTTTTGTTAAAAAATTCCATTCATTGTTTGTTTGTTACATCTGTTTCTACTGTCACTCTTTATTATCTTTACCTGTAAAAAAATGATTTCCACTGCTGCAGATGAATGGGATAATACTAGAAGACTTATCATCTCTCTGCACAACTGCCGAAACTTAAACATGGTCAATTAAAGCCCAACGCACTGTATCGTAATGATACATTTGTATCTTCACTGGGAACACTGTCTCGAATGTGTGTGCTTGGTGATGTACCATTGTTTTTGCTGACAACACCACAAGGCAATTGGGGATAACCAGGGTGAGGGAGGGAGGGAGACCTGCGCCATATCCAGGACCAGTTGTGAAGGTCGTGGTGGATAAAAAGGGAGTATTGTAAGGGCAAAAAACACAAAATACATAGTGGCTCAGAAGGAGAGAGTTATGCTGGTGATTTATAATGGCCACAAAGTTTCTGAAATTTGCTGCCTCACTGGTTCCAGATACTATCCATTTACCTCAGTGTTGTAAGATGGTATAGCATAATAAAATTGTATCCCCACTGGGAACACAGTCTTGGTTGTATTCCTATCTCCAAACATAACCTCAAAATACAACCACTCGACAAGGAACTGATAGCCAATGTGAAGCTCCTTTTCTACAAATTCCTTCATGACAAAATAAGGTATAATACTGATTCAAGTCCAGTTACAAGAAATAACAAGCATAGACAGCGACAGTGAAGTTGATAAAATTGAGGTTGCTGAGGCTGCCCTCCCGTGTACCAATGGTACCACTGCCACCCTGTTTACCTCCTTTGGCACCCAATCAACACCTGATGAACTTCACATTAAATCCAATACCATTAGATATATAGCAGTGGATGAGGAATGCTCAGTGAACCCAGAGGATTTGAATATTGACTTTGACTTTGAAGGATTTGTAGGGGCTCTGGCGCTGAGTGACGCGATGCATTTTTCGGTCCCTATTGCATTCAAGATGTGAGATTTTACTGTATATTGAAAATTTAATATCAAAAGGATTTAAGGTAACATATAATTACATGTCCCTGCATTATAGAAGTGTCATTTCACTACCGGGTAATCTGTATACTGTACTTTGCCATACATATGTATGTACACTGTACGATAATTTGGGCGGAAATTTGATAATTTTATGTGCATGGTATGATAATTCTCTGCTGTGAGGATGGTAATTCTTACCCTGGATAAGAGTATTGTACAGGATATTTATCCAATAAATTGGTTATCTTGATTGTCTGGTGTAGTTCCAGTAATTATATTAGGCTAATTGTGACAACTATAGTGTAATGATGAAATTTATTTGTTTATAACATATGGAACATGTAGGTTAATCTACAGTGTTAAATTTGATAAATATCTATAAATTCAAGGAACTGTGTATATTGTACTGTACAGTATAGATAAGAACTTTGTTAATGTTAAAAATATAGCACAATAACAGATGAGTGGAAAAAGATTAAATTTATTTTAGAATCTGTAGTGTCTTCCTTTTAAGACATAGGGTTTTAGAAACTTGTATCTTCCTTAACCCTTAAACCGCGGGTAACGAAATAAGTCGACACCACCAACAAGAGTGGGTAACTGTGCAGATTTTAAATTTGTACATCCCTTGACATACTTGATTAGGCTCACAACTGAGGGTGTGTGTGTGCTTAGAAGCTCCCACAAGTCACACCAGCATTATTTTGCCAGTGTAGGATTAGCTGTTTGTGTGAGGATGTATTTTCAGTACTCGGCTTTTGTGTTAATTACCATAAATGTACTTAAAAACGGCATTGACGTTATATTTCATCTTGTTATTTTGAAAAATATGATTCTGACACGTTTTATGAGGATCTCTGCCAAAAAATGTACTTTATGTTGTGGTCATTCTGAGCTGGTTACCCATCTTACTGATGTCCATTTAGTTTTCACAAATACATCAGGAGACAGCTAAAGGTTTGTAGTTAAATAACATGTAGCATATTTGGTTTACACACTATTAGTCATCAAAAGTGTTCTTTACGTTTTGAACGTGAGGCAGGAAAAAGGCCTGGGATATAGAGGTGGTTAAAACATTGGATTTTTGATACTGTTACTGTATTATATTTCTGAAAACATTGGCAGAAGTGAGTATCATAGTTACATATAGAGTTAAACCTTGATTTAACGGACCCCGATGCAACGGACACAATCTGCTGGAGAATTTTTTTTTATTAATTTGTCTGAATTTTGGTTTCTCTTTATTTCTTCTCCATTATATTTTTACATTATACAGTAGGTACATTATTTACACATCATTACATACCTATTTATGTATATATACAGTTGACTCTCGAATAAATCCGAGGAGCTCTTATACAAAACGAGCGAAATCACAATGAACATGTCACGAAATGATATCACTGTCGTCTCTGAAACGTGGGTGTGTGTTCCCACCACTTCTCCCGCACTCCTTCCCCCCCCCCTACCCTCAGTCTCCATTCACCCTAGCCCAAGGTCAAGGGAATATAGGCCTAGCGTGCCTTGTCACCTTGTGTGTGACTAGCTCGTTTTTAGTAATTACGAGTTAACCACCAGCTTCAACACTCAGTCATGCCAGGTGGTGCATTTACAAAACGGAAGGCCATATCCTGCATTTAATATGCTTAATGCGAATTGTAATACTGTATAACCATTTGTAAAGCAACAGTACAGTACACTTTTAACACTCATCACTCGACTCTCCCTCCTCACTCTGCACTCTGAGCAAGTGAGCGTGGCCATGTTAAATAGAACAAATAGCGTTATTTAATTGTATCCCCCATATATATTACACAGCGTTAAATAAAAAACGCGTTACTCAAAATCACATTATTTGAGAGTAAACTGTAATTCCATCTGTCTAACCTTACCATACCTGTCATACACTTTTCTACTGTTTTGTTACATCTCTCCCTCTTTTTCCGGTGTTATCATATCTAGGTCACATTTCTTACTTGTACAGTTGTGTGCAGATGACTCGAGGCCACCTCATCCACCATCATGCTTGATATAGTTTCTAAAACAGTTAGATCTGCATAGCGACAACTTTTCATTGGGTCTGTTTCGCCCGAGCAGACTGAATTTCAGTCCAGGTCATACTGCCTATGTTATAAGACACAACATCTGCATGTTAGTGGCCGAGGTGGCCTCGAGTCATCTGCGAGCAACTGTACATTGAACCTTTAACCCCTAAAGTGCAGCTGATGCTATGACCATCATACGCAAGAGGGTGTCTGACAGCTATGACTGTCATTGCTATTTTCTAACCTAATAGGCGGAATTGGGTGGAATTTGTTTCTTTTCTTCTATAGCATAGCCTGTCATAGTATTACAGCATGAGTTGCTAAATTCCTACACTACTGCCGAGATGGCTGAGCCTCCACAATATTTCCACCGCATCCGTTTGTGGGCTCCCTCACCTTACCGTACCATACCATACACCTATTATTTCCACTCCACGATTGCAACCGTCACGTTCCTATCTCATTCCTGCAAAGTTATCAGACTGCAATTGAACGGGAACTGGATATATCTTTTTTTATCATGATAAGTAATGAGTTTCCACACGGAGTGGCATGATGAAGTGTTGACAGTAGCCACGGTCAGCCATCAGAAGCGAACACACTCCTCTGTATCATCTATCTCCATAACCAAGAGTCATAGAGAGCTGGGTTTGGTCTCATTGGAAAGAGGAAATGTTGATGGTGAGTATGAAACTAAATCTAAGTTTCTAGGCATTGTAGTTTAAGAGAAGGAATGAAGTGAAATAGAGCTTTTTTCTTATAATCGCTGCCCAGACACAGTGATAGATCCTCGCCCACGCATCTGGCCGTGGCAACAGGCAAGAGTGAACTCCCCCTCCCCGTGTTTTAGGGGTTAAAAGAGTTAATAACTGATGAAGTAAATGAAAATATTTCCAAACTAAGTGCACCTATAATTGAGGCCTTCCATTCTGAAGTGAGGCAAGTGACACTGATAAAACAGCAGTTGAAGTTGTACAATCATGCCTCATTCCTGCCTTTTAAGTGTCCTACCTTTTCATAGGGAGGAGGTACTTTGGGATCTTGAATTTCAGTGAAGATATAGATAGTGTTGGGTTGTGGTGATCAAACATTAAATAAAGTAGAAATTTTATATTCCCCTCCATACTGTACTGTACCCTGCTTTATGTCAATTCATCCTACTCAAAATCTAACTTTACGTTTCTTGTAGAGAAACTTATACTGTAGTTCAGATCATGTCATATTATCCAACTTTGTCATGTTGAACATAAAGAAGGTACACTCACGGTCAGAAGTTGTGTTCCGATCCAAAGCAAAATGAATCTCAAACAGCCTAACCACAAAGGTTTGAACAAAGGTGCATCTCCCTACAACACACAGTTGTTCAAATCATCAAAGCTCAGCTAGTTGAGATTCATAATGCCAAGGGATCAGGACACACCTTCTGACCGCGAGTGTACATATGCTTGTATTTAAAATAAATAGAATGCATTAAAATTAACAATAAAAGATATGAGAAGGTAAAAACAATTTAAAACACAATCAAAACAAAATATACACTGTATAATAGGCCTATGCATCGATGGCAAGCCAACTGAGATTTCAATACACAGGCAACTTCATTTGCATTGTTGTCAACGGTATCATCATTCATATTAGGAAATACACATTTTTTGCGTGTTTTTAAAGGGGAATCTGAGTTACACTAATACTAGGGATGCACTGTAACCCATGTAAACTATTTTGTTTCTAATGTAGTTGAAGGTACTGTATTAAGTTTTATACTATGGCAGTATGAAACAATTAATAATAAAAACATATTTTCATTATTACATTTGCTACTTGTTAAAGTTAGCAAGAACTTGACCAAGAGACCAGATGATTGAGCTGAGGTTTGATATATGGCAATTTAAAAGATATTTTGCAGTACCAGAATAAAGCATTTATTTTACACTGAATATTACAATAGATAGTAAAACTAATACCCAAACCTGAAAATGTTGACATGAAAGACAAAAAATCTTAATCATTTTCACTATATACAGCCAACCAAAGAAGGAATTTTAATAATGTCTCAATAGTGAATAATTTAATATTGTTTTGTTGATTGTTGAGATACAGTAGTTTAAAAGGTTAATGGTGCCTTGTACAAACAGAATGATGATGCAATGGGCTCACCCCTTGGCCTAAATTTTACAAATATTATTGTGTGTTACTTTAAGAAAATCTGGCTGGAGAAATGTCCTGAGGAGTTCAAGCCTTGTCCATATTGTCGCTATGTTGGTTTTCTATCTATCTATCTATAGCTCTGACACCTCGTTCCCTCCGTGGACTCTCCCCTAGTGGGTGGCCACGGCAGAAGTGCCTCCAATTCTCCCTCCTTACTTGGTCAAGCCCTACTCTGCCCCTCATGTTTCTCTCCTTTACATACACTTCCACTCTGTTCTGCCATCTAACCGGCGGTCTGCCTCTCACACCAGATGCCATAACTACACTTCCATACACCTTCATTACAAACTCCTCACCTTGCATTATCTCTATATGTCCAAACCACCTCAATGTATCACTCTTCACTCTCTTCTCAACTACTCCATATTCAATGCTGCAGAACCCCTTCATCTCATTTATTGTTTATGGCATGCTTTTTATGAAAATTGATTAATAAAATGTTTACATTTTCTTTACATCTTAGCCAATGTAGATGTCACTGTGAAACATGTCAAAACATCTGGTCCTTTTAACCATTTTGGTTCTCTTCCTATTTCTGCTCATTCCATGCAGACTACTGTAGTAACAACTGGAGTTTGGGGAACCTTAGAAAATCTGCATGCTAAATCTAGGGGATTTGGTATTCCTCCTGAAATGGCCAAGAACTTAAATTTGGTGCTGTACTCACCATCAACTCTTCCTCTGTCTGAAGTGGCCAACCCCAGCTCTAAGTTCTATGGATGTGAATATTTGAAGAGTTAAAATGCAGCTACTGTACTCTTTACTTGAAGGTGTTAGCACATGCTGGCTTGTAGTGTCTACAGAGTGTGCTGCTTTTCATCTCTTATGTAGTTCTTGTTGGTGCCTCTTTCCTCTGCACCCCCTGTTAGTAGTTAGCAGACCAATCCTATGTGGTTATATGCTATGTAGTGAATGTCGGAAGCCAAAATTATTAATGTGCAAGTTAGGGATGGCCTGGTAACTGGCACCAATTTAGATGCGGCAGAAATATTCTCACGAGACTCGGCCATTGTGATGTTCAGAGATGCTCTGAGTGAGCTACCAAGTTCTACCCACAAGCAGTTGATGGACACTTGAGTGAAAGTTTGAGTACCGGTAATTTTGAAGGTGTCCGAATGTACACTACTTTAAGCAAATTGCTCCAAATGAAACGTGTTGCATCCTCTGTATGTTCCTGCTCGTGTCACTCGTGGTGCATTGGATTCCCATAGGTATGCTTACGTATTGCCACGTTGTAGAACCTGTCAGTTTAGTTGATGCTTTGTCCCTAGGTCTGTGTCTCTGTGGAATGGCCTTGGTGATTCTGTCTTTGATGGTGTAGGACTGGCTGGCTTCAAGAGTAGGGCTAATATGTTTTTATTAAGCTAACAGCTCATCTTTAAGCTGTCTTCTTTTCTTCAGGCTAGATTCATGGGGCTGGGGTCCTCGGATTAATAGAATGCTTGCATTCTCCCAGCTTTGTGTCTGGTCTATATTTAATAATAATAATGATAAAATTCATGGTGGTGGAAAGTTTATTGCATCTGGTGAGTGAAACAAAACATTTTTGTGGGCAGTTTTTAGAATTATAATTGTATAAATTGGTTTTATTTAGCCTGCTTCCAAACATTGTGTTTTACCAATATGAACACTCATTTTACTGGTATATTGTATGTATTAATGCGGACACTGAAACAGAACTTCAGTATTGTAATTAAATATAGGGATAATTTCTTCGCTTCATGCAGTCATTGCAGCAAAATATTCTGAGAACAGTATATACCGTTTGTATACATTACCTGGGAAGTGAATTAATCAATTTTGGGAGAAGAAAGCAGAGACAACTTAATTTCAGATGGCTGCCATCCAAGCTGCAGAACCTTGAGAATTATTCATATCCAAGCATAGATGTCTTTACTGTGAGGTTGCATCTCAAACCTTGGCCTTTATCCTTGAATACTGTGGGACAGACAGACCCATGATGAACTTTACACAGATATTATCTGTTTAAGCATAAAATTATGCTGAAAAGCAAATCGGAAAGTAGGAGAGATGAGTATATGAACCAGGGATACCAAATTTGACATTTTTATTGCACATACTTCTTCACTAAGGCGTTCATTTTGGTGAGGATACTGTATACAGTATTATACATGTAATGTAAGTACGGTAAGAGGTATTGTAGGAATTAACAAATCATGATTGTAAATATGCAACTTTTCTAGTAATTGATTTTCTTTGCCTAAATAACGTACAGTATTGGTACATCTATTTTGATGTCTTCAATTATAATGCTTTTTGGTTGGTACGATAGTAGGCATTTGAATAAGCCATGACAAGTTTACATGTAAACAAGTTATTTACTCTTATTCCTGGCATTTGTGATGCATACACACAGACAGTAGCAATTTTTTAAAGCTCTGTGTACTTCACAGCTTTACTGACTAACAAAATGTAATTTTCAGGCAATGGACCTACCCGGATATACTACACTGGACGAAGTTGGAGGAGATGATCCACAAGTAAGCAACAAAGGACCAAATTTTAAACCATCTACAGCAGCAGAGGAAATAGATTATATAAATAAGATATTGGCTGATATTGAAAAAGATGGTGGGAATGATAATAATAACAAAGGAAAGAACCCATATTCAAGCATATGTGCCAGTGATAATTCCAAAGATGAAAAAAGTTCTTTTGTTGAAAAGGTCAGGTCATGTATGGGGAATTCAGACATTGAGGTGAATGTAGAGGACAGTGGGAATGACATTTTTACCAATGATGAAAATGTACATGTAAACGTCATTCATAGTGAAGGCCCAGCTGAATGTAAAGGACAGCTTAATGAGTTTCATAGTGTTAACCAAGTATCTAGACTGTCCCATGTTGATGATATCTTGACTCAAGCTCAAATCAAACATAAAATTCACCAGATCACAGATAGTGGCTCTGTACATAGTGGACTTAGCACTGAGCCCAATCATACAGTGGCAGGTAATACAAGCCCCTGCCCAGAGTTTAGTGTTACACATTGGTCAGACCAAGATAAACTTAATGAAGATATAGAAGCCACCAATATTGGGTGCATAAGCTTAGCAGTTCTTAATGAGACTGGATGCTCAGAGCTAAGCTCTAATTCAGCAGATGCCACCACATTACCAATAAGTTCTTCAACTGAATGTTGTACTTTGCTTGAGTCTCGACATTATACAGCAGGGGACATACCAAAAAATTGTCTTTCAGGTCAGGAAGTTTCAGAGTTAAGTAGTTCAGGTTTCTCGGAGTCTGAGGAAGTGTCGGCATCCAGCATCGTTGTTCTTGGAGATATAAATAGCCTCCTAACAAGCTCTGTAGGTAACTTGAATGCAACACCAGAGAATGACGAAAACCAGTTGGATCTCTCACTGGTGAAGACTGAACCTGCTGATACAGATCCTGGAGAAGATATTTCTTTAGCAGGATTTTTAGATGATCCTGCTGAAGAATTTAGAGTTAAAGAGGAACCAAGGATCAAAGAAGAACCACAAGAGTTCCCTCAACTGTCATTGGCCATTATGGAACAAGAGCCAACATTATTTCCGGTTAGGATATTCAAGAGCGAAGAAGATTCGGACAGTGAATTTGAAGCATTATCAAGCATGAGGTATATTGTGAAAGATAAAGAGTACACTCGTGAAGAGGTCTCAGCTGCACTGATTTTATCTCAGTCTTCACTTGCTCAAGCTATTGACATGAGCATGTTTAACAACCTTGGAAAAACTTCACTAAAGGTGAAACTGATGAAGTTAGAGGAAATGGTTAGTAATCTTGACCAGCTTGTCTTTGAAGATGCAAGGATCTTAAAACCATTTGTTGCTAGTTATGGGAGCTCACTATCTGAGTGGGGAAAATTCTTTAAGTTGAAATATGATGACGCTGAAAGGCATTCAGATTCAAGCAAACGAGGCAAGAAGAAAGAGGTCAAAGGTAACTTGATAACTGAAACTAAGAAGAAAAGAGGAAGGCCCAAAAAGTGGAAGTTAATTGTAAAGGATATCAAGGACAAGAGTGAGGAACAAACTGAGAAGTTTAATATAGAAGCAGAGAAGCTGGTTACTAAATCTAAAGCAATTAATGAATGTAATAATGAGAGTAAGGAAGGTAGCATAGCTTCTGAACAAGGTTATTCAAAAAAGTCTGAAGAGGATGAATTAAAAAAGAAGAGAGAGAGACATCCCATAATAGAAAAAAATACAGATAGAAAGAATGAAGACCTGCAAGATAAATGCAACCAAATAACATTGGAACGAGAAAAAACAGGGAGATTAGAAAAGAATGAGCTGAAAGAAAAGAAATTAAAGCTAGGTAAAATGGGTAGTAAACTCTGTAAAACTGAAGAAGATATACTGGTAGCAAACCGTTCTGAAAAGGACTTTGAAGGTTTTTTAACTGTAAACAATGAATGTTCTATGATTATGTGTAAAAAAGAGATAAAGAAGAAGAGGAAAAGGAATTATGAAATATTGCCCAATGAACCTAATTTTGAAATAGAAGCTGATGGGAATGATGCAAAAGCAGAATTAGGAATTGTAACTGAAAGTATGAAACACAAGGATGAATTTGAAACAACAATAGAGAGATCTATTAAAAGTATAGAATCAAAAGCAGGTACAACAACCATTATGTCAGAAGGAGAGGCCCTTGCTACAACTAAGTCCAAGGTGGATCTAAAAGCCATTATACATGATGGAGAGGCTCATGTTAGGACTGAGGTAGATGTAACAAACACTGTCTCTGAAAGAGAGGCTAGTGTTATGAATGATCAGTGTCAGAGAAAAGTAGCTGAGGATGAAAGAATTTGTGAAGAAAAAAATAAAGATAATGTTACTACCATTGAAAGAAGATATGAGGTGTGTCAAAAGAATGTTCTACACACTCCTTGTAAGCCATGTTTTGTCAGAATACTGGATATAGTTAAATATGGGAGTTACAAAAAGATCATAAAGAGGTATTTACGCAGCATAAAGAAATTAGAAAATCCAGCGCCAATAAAGCTTCAGAAGGATAGTCTCTTGTCAGTGAAACAGTTGAAATTATCTCGACAAGATGTTGGTGATGGTGCTTTTAAAGAATTAGAAATGGTAGAAATTAAGGATGTAGGGGGAGAGGAGAGTGACAGCAGTGTTGTAAAAATAAATGACAATAAGACAAAAGTAGTGATAGGTCAGGAGTTACTGAAGCAAGATAATTTAAGTATAATAGGAGGTAGAGATGTGGTCAATCAAAAGCAAGACTTTGGAAAATTGGATCGTGATCTGGAAGATGGACAAAAAAAGAAAGCTAAGCATGAAAAAAATTTGTGTGTGGAACAAGATTCCAAAACACAAAAAGATAGAAAAGGTAATGCTGATGAAAACATCGAAAGCACCAAGTCGAAGCATGAGAAAATAAAGGAGACAGAGAGAAAATTACAGGAATGGAATAAGAAGAAAAAAGTAATAGCAGGAGTAGATAGTGAGAAAATTGCAGTAAAAGATAAAGCAGTGTCCACACTAAGTAATCTGCCTTCTATTACTACTTTTAGGTAAGTTGAAATTATGATTGTTTTAGTAAAAATATATTGTTAAATATTGCAAGTGTGCAGTAATATCCTTGACAATGTTAGTAATACAAGTATTTTTATTACTACAGGATTCCAAAGAAGAAAGTACACCAAACCAAATTCTCTGAAGTTCAAGGACAGAATTCATTACTATGTAGGAGGAAGAAGAATGAAGGATTATTGTCTGGGTATTCATCAGGGAGACATTCAGATAAAAAAGATAAAAAAAGGAAGCATCAAGAAAAAAATGATAGACTTAGTGATGCTAATAAAACACAACTTGGTAAGATGCAGAGGAAAGCAGACCATATGGTACTACCTCCTGTTGTGGAAGGTTGGCAGAGGAAAGATTCAATTACCAAAAGATATTTTGCTGCTTCAGGGACAAATCGTAACCAGGAACACTATCATCACCCAGTTCAATATTCTAAAGAGTCTGGAAGGATACCTAATGTAAATAGCAACACGAATCCAGATGGATCTCAAGCATTTAATAAAAAGATGGCATTTATGACTCCTGTAAATGAAAAGACGTCTGGGTTTAATAGTGTTCCTCCACCTCCAGTAGTTGATAATTGGAATGTCAGTAATACAGTAAATATTGATAACAATGAGCTGTATAGTGCTCAAAGTCCAGCAATGTCAATTGGTGATCAGAGTGAATCATGTGATGATGAAATTGATTCAGGCACTAAAGACCCAAGAAAACTATCCATGACAGAATATTTATGTCAAGTTATGAAAGCACCCAGTCAGAGTTATTCAGGCATTAAAGAATTAAATGAAATATACAAAACAGAGAAACCATTGAAGCCAGAGAAGGAGTCTGATAATTCCATTGATATGAGAGACATACATTCTGAAGCTAGAAACAAACAAGATGGAAGTGATGGTGATACCAACAGTATAGGACTGTGTGTTATAAACCTTGCAATAGAAGAGTCAAAAGTAGTAGGAACACAAATAAAAACTCCTGCAAGAGAAGACCAGAACAAGAAAGAAGAAATACATGTGGAAAAGCATGTAGCAAAAAATCAGAAAAATACAGAGGAAACACTTGTAAAAATTCCTGTTAAAAGCGATAATAAGTCATTGCAAGAAAAAGAGAGCAGTAGAAATATACATGAGAAAAGTAAGTATCATTATAGTCATTTATCTAAAAAAGAAAAATTTAAGCTGTATGAGAAAAGAAAATGGTATTACCATGAAGCAAGGAAGAAATTAGAAGAAGAAAAAGGAGATAAAATGAAACGACAGATAGAATTTGAGAAAAGAAAGAAAGAGTACAGACACTTGAAATTGTACTTGTGGAAGGAGCAATGTAAGGAGAAAAAAATCAAACAAATGAAAAGTAAGTCGTATCAAGACGATACAAATGTAGCTGAAAATGCAATGACTTCTGTGCTCCAAAGTACAACAAAGAGGGATGAGAATTTGTCAATTCATACTACTGATCAGACTGATAGTATTGCTAGTGGAAGTGATGATGAAGCTCCATATTCTCCCTCTGGATCACCATTTCTTTTGGATGAAGATTTTCCTGAATTGAATGTTAGGGGATCATTGTTAAGTAATGTACTTACCACGGGTGGAAGCAAAGTTGATAGTGCAGAAATACCTACTCATAACTTTGAAGAGCTGAAGGATATAATAGTTAAAGTTATTGATAATTTAAAGAAACCAGGGTCAAAAGAGAGCAGTCAATCCATCAATTCAATTCCAGTTCCACCTCCAGTCTTACCTCCTCAGCCAGTTTCAACAGATTTCTCAGTCACTTCTATTGTGAAGTCAATTGCATGTGATATTAATAAAGATATGTCATCAGCACAGAAGACATCTGCAGAGTATATTGCTTGGGAAAAGGAGTTGAGTTCAATTATACAGGGTGAGAATTCAGATTTGCCAGTTCTCCCTCCAACTAAGACACCTGTCTTGCCACCACTTCCCGAGGAAAGTTCACAGTCTTCACATCCTGAAGAGAATATTTTTCATCCATCGCAAGTTAATAAGGATACAGAATTGGATGTTTTGCATCCATCAAAAATTAATGAGTGTACAGAATTGTCTAATGTAGATAATATGACAGAAGTTCCCATGGATATTGATTCAGATGATGCTTCTCAAGTTGAATGTAATGATGATGAAAGCACAAGCTATCTTGCATCATTTTTATATCCCGATGAATCTTCAGAGGATAGTAATTCGTGTCCTGCAAAGACAGATTCTAGTGAAGATAAGGATGCTGGCCTCAAAGGCTTGATTTCAAGATTGATGACAAAAACAACCCATTCAGAAATCTCCAGAGGGAAGCAGGGCAAACCTTTTCCTTCAGGAACATTTCCAACAAAAAATTATCACAGTTCTTCAGAAACCCAGAACCATGTACGTTCTTCAACATCTCCGAGAACCCAGAGCATATGCCATAATTTAAGTCCTCGGAGTAATCACAAGGCAATTGATACTAAGAACCCAGTCAGTCAACACAATACAAATACAAATGACTTGAGTAGTGTATCATTGTCAGAGTATTTATATTCAGTTATAAAAGACCCAAGTCAAATTAATTCTGGCATTCAAGACTCAAGTGAAATGTGTAGAACTAACTTACAAAGCAAATCAGTTAAAAAGTGTGACAAAGGTGATGTAGAAATTGTTGAAACCAAAGAGCCCCCCAAAGATTTGTTCTGTGTGGATGAAATATTACAGTCAGTTGAAGCAGCTGATCAACCTCCAGAGCTTGAAGTTGTCTACACTGATCTAAAGAAGCGTCGAAGGGAGTTGAAGAGCTTCTCAAGGGTGAGTAAATTGGTTATACACTTAACTGTTTAACTCTCTTAATTATGGCTCGGTTATAATATATTTTGTTTATTTATTCCTTGCATTATGATAGTTACTGGAAGGTTAATATGGCTCTCACTATTTTTCAGTCAGTACAGTAATTGTGAAATACAAAGTTCATTTAGTTCATGATTTATGAACTTCACTATTCACTATTTCAAAGCAAATGTTTATCACAAAAGATTTTAACATCTAAATAATTCCCAGGAACTAATGGGAAAGAAAACTTGGACTCTTTAAGATGTTCATTAGTATGATTCAGGGGGTAAATTTATTGTATGGAGTACCACAATTTAGGTCATGAGCCATAATTCTGAATCCACCCAAGACATATTTAATGGGACTCAAGGTTGGTATCCTATAATGTTTAATGACTTTTTTGCTGCTGATGAGACTCATTATAAAAGATAAAAATTATCACAACTTATCCTGGGAGTAATAAGAAATATGCCTAGTAACTGCATGTCATAACATTTGAATTCTGTTATTCAAATTCTGTATTAATTATTATTTTATAATCTTCCATGGAAGTTTATCTTTAACAAAGCCTTTATTATTGTTTACCATTTTTTAAAAGTTGTAGTAAAATGTAGTTGTAGATGAAAAGGAAGTTCAACTGAATTTAATATTCAATTTTATTGGTATTTTGCTCTCTTGAAGGGGATTTGTGAACAGTGTAAAGTATATTGCAAAGTAGATTGTTACATCTTGAAAGAGGAAATAGCAATTGAAATGTAAAAAAGTTAAATGGGGGTCACCGTTTCTCCATATCCACCATCCACACCTGTTATGTTTGGTATTTGAAATGGAAATATACAGTACGGTATACCTTAATATCACTACCATTTATTTAAAGATTTTATATTAAGATTATGAAATATTATAACTTGATAATACTGTATGTAGATTAGAAATGTAAGATGTAAGTTTATAGATTATAATAGGGATGAATCGAGGCATGCAGGTCCTTTAGCCTGTATTTGTATATTAAATTCAAGAACTCATTACATCTTTCAGTGAGCCTTTCTGTATCCTTCTCTTTATGTCTTTTCAGGTCAGTTCATGAAGACTTTAAAAAAACTAAAAGAGAGGAATCTAGAAGCAGAAAGCCTAAAAGAGAGGATTCTAGAAGCAGAAAGTCTCACGGAAAGACCTAATATCGTGGAGCCTTCAACAGCGCCCAACTTCAAGCAGTGGTTCAGACGTCTTCACATTGAGCAAGAAGAGCCTTTGTGCTATTGCTATAGGCAGATCTTGTGCTCGTCCAAAGTCTAGATTTGTAATGCAAATAACTGGTTATACCTTCGACATAGAAAAAAATTATGTTGAAGGAAAATATAGCCATACTGCTGTTGTAGCTGAGAATTGTCGATGTTTTCTTAATTTCCTATTTTGCTCTTGCTGAAAGGTCATTGTGATTTCAGTTGATTTGCATGCCTCGTGCTTCCTTAGAAAACAGATACAGTATTTATAGGTGTGTAATTAGTATTAGTACACTTATGGTACCATAATATTGTAGATGGAATGTTTCATTTGCAGGATGATGTGCCGAAGTATTATCAGAAGACCCCATTGGCCCAGACTTTGGTGGATAAATGCAAGGATATACCACTATTGGGTAAGTAGATCATTTTATTAATCAACTAAGACATGTGGTATTAACTAAAGGTATTGTCATAATTATTATTATTATTGTAACTTCTCAGTAAACATTCCCATTTTCACAATATCCCTACTCCAAAGCTACAAGGCCTAGAAGATTAAATTTGGTTTAGTTCTCACTGTCAATTCTTGATCTTTCTGATGAGATGAACCCTTCCTCTATATGTCCTCTGGTTGCAGAGATATGACAAGCTGAAGTTAAGTAATTTTCAGCATGAGGGTGGTGTGATGTTGGCTACAGCTTTTATATCTTTCTTGCCCCTGTTTCAGGGGTTAGCAAACCATTCCAAGGTAGTTTTTTGCCATGTAGTAAAGTGTGGGAGTCAAAACAAGTTGCTATAATAAAAGACTACACTGTAAACTCCTTGCTGAAAATACCTATGGTCATTACTCAGTTAATTTGCTATACTTTGGCCAGTGGTTGACATTCAGTATTGCTAGCTGAAACATGAGAGATACCTTCCCATCACTTTTCAGTATGAATGGAATGATTCAAGCCTGAATGAGTACTTCTGGTGAAAGTCAGCAGTTGGTGTACTACTACAAAGTCAATTATTTTGTCTATGATATCCTGTATAGTAACTGGGATATAGTATGCGTACATGTTATCGATTGAATTATACTGTTTTATTGCAGGTCTACAGTATGTGTTGGAGGTGAGACGGTCATTAGATATGACTCTTGACTCTTGCTACTATATCTGTGTCCTCTGCAGCAAGAAGATGAACACTAACACTCTCGTTGCTCATATCAAGAGTGTTCCTCATAGACTTAAGTTTGCTGTAAGTACATTATCACTCTGGAATTACCCATATGTCTTTATCAAGATCCTAATTTCTTTACTTCAGGGTTGAGGGTTCTGTAGGTCCCGAAGAAGGAAAACAGAAGGATGTATTGAGACACAACATTTCTAAAACATGGGGCACATTAGCATTCTCTCCTTTCAAGGCCATAACATTTACAACCCCCTCACCCCTCACACAACTAAGGGAACCATTCCATGAAATGTTATGTTTAATCCAAGATGCTTCCATAGTCTGACATTATTCTTATATTTTCCATTTATTCATTTCTATTACAGATATAATAAACTCCATTGCTCCACTCATCTATAATTATTCATATTCTCTTAACAAACACCAACTTCTTTTCTACTTGGATTAATCAAATACAGTACAAGTACCCAAACTTTGTATGATTTACTAGAACTTTAACTTTCTCTATATTGAAGTAAGTGAGGGGATGTGAATATAGAAAAATACAAAAGTTTGACAAATCTTAGCCAATGATATCCTTATTTCACTTTTCCTAGTTTAATATACATAGTTAATTTGTTTCCTTATGTTTACATTAAATATAGACTAAGCATTACAGACATGGAAATGCTTTCAGAAACTTTATTTACTTGTCAGCAAACATGTAATTTAGTGTCTCAGATGTTGCATGGGATATAATATAATAGATCTTGAATGGTCATTGTTGGAGAGTGAGGGTATTGCCCACATATCTGCTGGAAATACCCTCCTACAGGGTGTATTTTTAAGGAGATTTACTATTTAATTTAGTAATAAAAATGTTACATTTTATATTAATTTTCAGGAAATTCACTGCTTAGATGTTTATGACAATTATGGAACATTGAATATCAAGCAATGGACTGCCAGTCTTGTCAAGGAATTCACTGTGAACATGACAAAGGTATGTTTATACATTTTTAATGCCAATATGCCCAGTATTGTTGCTGAAAATAATTGTAATGCTAAGGGATGACTTGAATATAGGTTTAACAAATTTTCATCCATACTAACCAGTATAAAATTCCTATATGCAAGTTTAGCAGCAGCTTTTAGTGTGTTACATGCTATTACTTAATAATGCAAAAAATTATATGAAGATTGAAAGCAGTGATATAGTGAACTACATACAGTAAAAGTCCTGTAATCCGTATTGCAGGGGACTGAAGGTCATCCGGACTATTGTTTTGTTTTTTTCGGACTATTGGTTGGACCTCTAAATATAAATATGGAAAAAGAAACACACAAATTATAGGATTACAGTAAACCCTTGCTATCTCAGATAAATTGGGGGAAGACCCTTGTCCAGTTATCACAAGATCCGAGATATCCAATGCATACGACTGTCTGCTTGCTCATCCACTCTTAACACTACAAGTGCTTTTACTCAAATTTCTGGTTCCCATACACAGCTAGTGACTAAATATAATTCTAAACGAGCCCAAAGTATGGAAAATTAATGTTTTTAAAGGTTGTTCATTCTAAAAGGGTAGACCTAATAGTGTGAGTGTAATGAGTGAAGAGTGAGGGTGATGGTTGACAAGTACAGTTATCACCAATAATCTATGAATTCTACTCATACAAATACATTTCCTCAGTTTATATTCATTATTCATTTAAACCATATCAAATGTCTGTACCAGGATATGTGTTAAAAGTATGAAAAATGCCTGTTTTGAGAAGTTCTTCACTATAAAGGGGTTAGGCTTAATACGAGTGTATCAAGTGATAATGGGGTGGAAATTTCAGTTATCACCAAAAGTAATTGAATTTTCATTTGTACACAAACATTCCTTAGTTTGTATTAATTAATTTTTGGTAATTTTCTTTTACAATCTTGGGTGATGACGCACCCGGAAATCCCCGCATAGGTCACTCGAGCACAATAATGGACATTTTTATTATCACTTTAATAAATTGGGACTATTTGGATTTTCGGAGTATCCATAGTCGGATTAATGGACTTTTACTGTAGTGATATTTTGACTTGCTTTATTTATACAGTAAATCCCAAATCTCAGCACAATCAGCGTAAAATATGTTAATTGGTGATAATATTGGTTAAAAAAGGAAGGTAATGTTTTTATTGAATTTTAACAATGGATTTTTAGGTGGAGGCGCAGATGGGTCGCCATAAGTTTGCCGTAGCTCAGGAAAAGGATATGTCATCCGTGTTAACATCCATCAAACAGAAAATTAGTGACCTACTAGAGCTAAGGTAAGAATTTTATCTTCAGTGTCAAAATTAACTTCATATTCTGGTCGTGGAGTGAGTTAGGCTAATTGTGAATGCCTCTCTGAAAAAATTTCAAGTCCTCAAGAAATACTGTGATTAACAATTTTAAAATGACACAATGGGACTGGGGTTGATGGCATGGCAGCAACATCTCTTAGTTTCTCTATCTTCCTCCCTACATCTATATCAGATGCATTTTCTCTCTCCATCTTGGATAACTCCTGTGTGGATTTACACACATACTCACCTTTTTCTTTCCTGCCTTTGTACATAATTATTTCTTTATGGAAATAAAAGTGGTAAAACATCTTAACAGAAAGATACACCATTCTTGCAATATTCAATATGACTTCACAGTATTGCTTAAGACTGAATTCCCATATATTAATCATTTGAGTAAAATGATCATTAGAGATATCAATCTGATGCCATGCATGTGAGTTTCTGTCAACAGGTTGAAAATTTTAATTTAAACTTCTTTGTTGCTGTGGAAAAGTTCTTTGATTTTTTTATAAATCTTTTTATATTTTTTTTTATATATTATATATATTTTATATATATTTTTTTACAGTAAACGAAAATGCAAAAGTAATCAGGCAAATGAAGATGACAAATCAAATCATCCCTCAACCAAAAATAGTGTGCCAGAATCAAAATCAAAAGCACCACCACCTCAAAAGAACATAGTGATCAACCTGGATGATATAAAGTTGCCTTCTTCAACATCAGAAAATAAAGGACCAAGTGTTTCTAAAGGTGTTACACCAGTGGTATCCACAAAGTCTCCAGGTAATTCATGTACTTGTAGTATTTCCAGCTTCATTATTTCCAAGTTCCAATAGACATGGAAATATGTATGAGTCAGATTTTATTGTAGGAAGTATATATGGCATTGAGTTTCATACATTGCTAAGGTCATTACTATTATAGTGAACAATTTTAGATTGCATCTAAACTAGAAAGGAGGAGGAGGACTGGGAGAGTTGAAAAATTACTGCACTGAAATAGTTGTAAAAGACAACTTTTGTATCCAATAGAAGATGGACACTCCTTTATATAGTTATTCTGTATCACCTAATTATATTTTAGTTACAGGTCCATACAAGTATATATTTGTATAATATAAAGTTATTTTGTTGTATGGATGAGCCATTCCCATTGCTCATATATGATTGCTTTGGTGCAGTCTCTGATGCATTATTTCCATAACCCTGATTTCAATGCCAGAATTGAAATGTCCTTTTCCAGTGGGATGGCAGTTTGCATATTAAAGCTGTTGTAAGGGAAGTACAAGAGTTTTTACTCCTAAGTCTTGTTTACCCTGTCTCACTCTTTTGGATAGAATGTCCATGAGGATATAAGGTGTCACAGCTGTTGATAGGTACTTAAAGTGTGGTAGAATGAATATTAAGGGAATTTTGCTGCTTCAGGAACAAAGACAAGTAATGGTGAATCGCTGAATGACTCTGGCAACGAGATCATTGTTCTTTCAAGCTCTAAGAAAGACAGGGATGAAGGACAAGATGCTTCTTCAGGTAAGAGTAGAGTTAACAATAAATTATTGTGCATTTATACATTGGGTTACACTATGTGGTGTGTGTGTTTAGTACATGGGATGCACCTTATGGTGCCTGTAATTTTTATGACACTGTTTTAAATATGAATTAGACTTGTGTCCCTAGAATAAGTTGAAATATGTTCAGTCCATACTTCATGTTTGCTTGTATTGGGCCTCACCCACCTGGTGGATCTACTCTCATTAGCTACCCAAAAGTTTACTTTAATACCAACATTATTTTTATATTCCATATGCTCAGATTATTTCAAAAGTGTATATAATTTTGCTCACCTCCAGATAATTTTGAAATAGGATCATTCTCACTGATAACTGTGGTACAATATTTTACAATTGGATACTTGTAATTTTAATATGTGAAGACTTTGTGTTTCTCATATATCTGAAGATCATTGTCATAGTCCAACCCTGCTGCTTCATTGTATAATAATGTGTGTTTATTCTTTAAGTAATTCTGGTGTGGAACATAAGTTCTATAAGTCACATGCGGATATCTTTTTATCAACAAAATATTAATATTATTATTAATAATCTTGTTTATTCACCAGGATCCCAATTTCAAAAGAGAAACTTTCGATCCAAGCCTCATACACGGCGTAGATCTAAGAGCCCAACCCTTTCCCCTGTACGGTCACTTTCACCCTCTTCTCAAAAATCCCCACGGAGGAGGAGATCACGTACACCCCCACACAAGAGAATACGGTCACCACTTCGTAAGAGATCCAGGTCACGGTCACCACATCGCAAGAGAACACGTTCACCCCCAAGCAAGAGAGCGTAAGTATGGTTGAATAATTTAATTTTATTAAGTATATAATATTATTCAAGAAATTGTTACAGTCCCTATATTTTTCTAGAAGTTGTTGTGCAGATGGTTGTTCTGTGAGAATGAGTGAAATTTGATTACAGGAAGCACAGTCGACACTCACCATCTCCATCAGAGAGAAGGGGAAAGAAGTCTCGCACTCGATCAAGATCAAGGTCTAGGGGAGCACGCAGTGGCCGGCATAGATCACGCAGTCGCTCATCCTCGAGGCACCACTCACCTCATAGAAGGTACAAACAGTAGTAGAAAAATATTGTTTAGAGATGTGTGTGTATGTGCATGTTTGTAAACTGTTTTTCGTTAAGTACTTGGTCATGGATGTGCTATTAGCTACTGACATATTTAACCATTAAGCCTGACCTTGTCTATCATGGCAGCTCTCACATAGGCCTCTCTTACACTCATGGTCACTATGTAAGCGACACATTTGACGGCTAATAGCTTGTAAACCACACACGCTACATAAATAAATGTAAACTACTCGCACCAAATGAAAGCACCAAATATTAATTAATGCTTTTATACACTCTACCCTTAATTTAATGGACTAAAAGGGGATTAACCTTGTCAATTACTGGAAAATTGACATGACGTAGGGGATAAATTAGAATCAATACATACAAACTACAGTACATCATCATCATCATCATTATTATTTTGGTTTAACATGTTTTTTTTCCCATTTAGGATGGGGTTGGACGGGCGATGACTGTTCTCCACATCTGTCTATCTTGTACCATATGTTGTTCTATTCCCATTAAATTCATATCCTCCATTACACATGCTCTCCACTTTTTCTTGGGCCTTCCCGCCGGTCGCCGGCCCCCAACTCTCACCTCCTCCACCTCACTCAACACACCCCCTCTGCTCTTCTCACATGTCCAAACCATCTCAGTTTTCCCTGCCTCAACCGAACAGAAAGGTCTTCAAGCCCACACATCTCTGCCACTTCACTGCTAGACCTCCCATCTTGCCACTTTATTCCTGCCATGTATCTCAGCATTCTACGGTCACAGCTGTGTATAACCTCCATCAGTCTGTTTGTCAATGCCCATGTTTCTGTTCCATACATAAGAGCAGATCTCACACAGGCTTCATATGTCCTTCCTCTGGTCCTCAGCCCTATGCTGCGGTTCACCAATAAACTGGCCATTTTTCGCCATCTTCCCCATGTAGCTGCTACTCTCGCTCTTACTGCTCTTTCCACTCCTGCTTCACAGTCCAACACATCTCCCAAGTAGTAGAACTGTTCAACTTCCTCTAACATTCACCATCAACCCGGCATCCTCTTCATCACCATCACTATCCATCTCCTCCCTCACACATCTAGGACATAAAAAGTTTCGCACACCTCGGAGAATTATCCAACCCGAGCATTGTTGTTGACACCATTTATTACACTCAGTACACAGCACTGAGTTTGTTCCCACTCCTCTTCCACAGCATCCACATGGCCATCTTCCTGACTGAATTAATTCTCAAGCCTTATTTCCAATTACCATCATTTTTGTCTCCTCCATGTTTATTTTCAGCCCCCTCTGTTCCATCATTTCCTTCCACCTGTTAAACATATTTGTTACTTCTTCCTTTGATTTTGCTAACAAGACCAGATCATCGGCATAGAGCAGTTCCCACGGACCATTTCCTCTTGCCAATTTAGTAGCCTCCTCCATTACTGTGATGAAGAGTAGCGGACTAAGAGCTGATCCCTGGTGTACTCCCACTCCTATGTCAAAGTCCTCTGATGTTCCTGCCTTTGTTTTCACCCTTGACCTTGATTCCACATACAGAGACATGACTGCAGCCACAAGCCTTTCTGGCACTTTTTGTCTCCTCAGTGCCCACTCAATCACTAACCTTGGCACTCGATCAAATGCCTTCTCGAGGTCCACAAACACATGGTACAACTTCTTCTTCTCACTGAACTTTTCCTGTATTTGCCTCATTATAAAAATTGCATCTGTTGTTGACTTTCCTGGGCAAAATCCAAACTGCCGACTATCCACTTTTATCAGATTCCTCAACCTCTCCTCCAATTACCTTCTCAAATAGTTTAATTCCATGCTTCAATAGTCTAATTCCTCTATATTTTCTGCATTCCAGGGCATCTCCTTTTCCTAAACAACAGTACTATAATATAAAACTCATGTGAGAAGTAAGGACAATGTCCATTAAATAAAGTGTGAGAGTAGTGTGGGGGAGTGGCTAACAGCACATGTAATATTGCTCTGTTTTCACCAATAGTACTCGAGTTTTTACTCTTACAGTACACACACAGTTTGAGTTTGTATTAAATATTTTTGGTCACTTTCTCTTACAGATGCACTCTATGTTTAAATTATGATTTTTCACATTTGGGCCCATCTTGAGATCTTAAACAGTGAATAACAACACAGAGTAAATAGAAGCAGCTAACTAATTGAACTTCAAACAGTGAACTGACCGTCACTGATGCCGTGAGCCCTTGCATGTATGACTGTTCTGGACAGGGTACTTCCATGTTGAGTGGAAATGCCACACTGCCACCTAGCATGGACAAAATTTTAAAGTAATGAACTTTCTGTCCGATGCGTAAATTATTGTCCAGTAGCAAAAAGTGTCTGTTATATCCAAACTCCGTTAAATGGGGGACCATTAAATCAAGGGTTGAGTGTATATATAACCTGCATCACCATCCATTGATATAAAGTTGGCAGAAAGGAATAATACAAATTGGAATTTATTTATTTATGTTTTTATTTTTATTTTTTATTACAGGAACAACAAGTGGTCAAGGAGGAGCAGGAGTCCAGCAGTACCATTAGAATCAGATGTAGAGTATGCCAACAGAAAGTTAGGAGAGTTTCGGGAAGCAGAAAATAAACTATTACGTCGACATAAACACCTGCAGGTCAGTTATGAATTGTATACAGGGTGTCTATGAATAGCATATTTAGCTTTGTGCAGTGGCAGTATCGTAACCAATGAGGTCAAGGTGTTTGCTACTGCGCAGAGCAATATCTGTCGGTATTGGGAAGAGCAGAAATCTTGGTGACCTACCCCTCCCCAGGAAGGGTAGGTAAGCCTGACCTCAGGGGTACACCTCCTTTTTTATCTTTATTTTATCCACTTAGGAGGTGGAGCCAAAGGGGAAGGCAGTGTGGGGATTAGAATTAGCTTCCCCTACATATAGGTGTTAAGGTTTTTATTGTATTTAGTGACCTGTTGCCCCCCAGCCCTACATCCTACCAACCAACACCTGCCATTACCATACCAAAGGTCGAGCATATGATGAAATTCCTGTCACATGCTCTGAAGATTCAGGTGATTATTTAACCCTTAATTCACAGTAGTAAAATGTCTACACTAGGCACTAGTCAGGAGCACCACGGGTGTAGCATTCATTCGACAGCACAGTTTATAAACTTGCGCGGTCCCTAATAAGCTAGTTTTTTTTATTGATAACACTAGTGGCAACCAGGGACTTGGCTACAGCCATCTTCACCACCACCAGTCAGTCTTAGAACAGGGAAAACTGGAGACATTTATGCCAATGGCCAGCCCCTTGGGAGGCATCAGAGCTATAGATGAATAGGTAGACAGAAATAGTTTGAGATAAAATCATGGCAGAGCTTCACATTTGAGGTTAGGTGGAATTATCTATTTATCTATCTATAGCTCTGATGTCTCATTCCCTCCGGGAACTCCCTCCAAGGTGGTGACCACGGCAGAAGTGTGTCCAGTTCTCCTTATTCCAACATTCCCTCCTTACTTGTTCAAACCTTCCCCTCCCCCTCATGTTTCTCTCCTTTACATACTCTTCCACTCTGTTCTGCCATCTAACTGGTGGTCTGCCTCTCACACCACGTCCCACAACTTCACTTCCATACACCTTTACAAACTCCTCACCTTGCATTCTCTCTACATGTCCAAACCATCTCGGTGTATCACGCTTCACTCTCTCAACCACTCCACACTCAATACCAATTGCCTTCTCACTCATATCACATCTCTTATACACACACTCATTACTTTCTCCATCCCACCTAGTAAGTCCACATGCTTCTCACAAGTAACTCATTTCCACAGCACCTATTCTTGACTGATGAGCCCTACTCCATGTCCATGTCTCCGACGCATACGTCAGTGTTGGCAGGATTATACTATTTCTTAGTCCCCTCTTCACCTCCATACTCACACTTCTACCCTTTATAATCCTTCCCAATGATCTTATGACCTGTCTATCCATCACTGCTCTCTCCCTAATTTCTTATTTATCAGCTAATAGACTGGTTGACGGTCGTGTACAAAGTATATAATACAATAAAATGGGCACTCCTGATCATGGAGATACCAATATTTTTCCCATATGAATTGAAATTCACGAAAACTAAGGGTAAATAAGTGGTGGAGAAACCTGGTACCTCACACTGTTTGGTGATGTCACCAGC
This sequence comes from Petrolisthes manimaculis, assembly GCA_034508575.1. Classification (NCBI taxonomy): domain Eukaryota; kingdom Metazoa; phylum Arthropoda; class Malacostraca; order Decapoda; family Porcellanidae; genus Petrolisthes; species Petrolisthes manimaculis. Next base: position 113,382 of record JAWZYT010002737.1, read on the forward strand.
CCTATGTGTACCAACAGCTACTATGGAGTTACTACACACAACACTAATAAATCTCTTTTCTGGAGCGTTTCCACTAATGTTTTGCACTTTGGGACAAAACACCATTGCTAGCTATTGACTGGCATGGTGAATATGAAGTATATTCTCCGTAAAAGCACAAGAATACCGCACATCTCCCCTAAACATCACAATCTCTTGCTTTCAAAGGTAATAAAGCGTTGGTGCGGCCTAGGCGTCTGGTTTTTGACGTCACTAATACGCTCCATCAACTTCCATTATGTGCAACTTTGATGGCTTTTATATGCCAAACAATATATTCCTTTGTCAAATAAATTACATAACAGGACAATTGAGCTTATTTATTAACGATATAAATTGTTTAATAGAACATTTTTTTGACCATCAACCAGTCCATTGGAATTAGCTGATGATGATTGAAATTAGTCTGAACAGTGGAACATAAATAACTCTTGCAGAAATTGGTTTTACATTGTCACTGTTGCTATATATGATTTATTACAAGCTTCAGTTACATGAATTAATTACATTCTTTGGTATAAATTTTATTCTTGTTCTTTTTCTACAGAATGTATTTGCCAATGAGCCAGAGTCACATCCTAAGTACAAGCGTGAGTGGAAGTTGTTTTGGGAACGTCGGTGTCGTGACCTACAGAGTGAGGGTCGTGATCCATTCGACCATGACTTCAAGACTGAATGGGCAGGATTTTGGCATCATCGTATGAATCATATTATGGAAATTGACTTAAAATCAAGAAGAGAAGAACTTTTGCAGAAACAAAAAATAAAAGACCCAGACGTACAAGAAAATGACAAAGAATCTATCTTAAGTAGAAATAATGCACCTGATAACAGTTCTTCAAAAATACAAAGATCTGAAATTTATAGCCGCATTGATAGATCACCTAGCCCATGGGAAGATGACATGGGCATAAATAAAGCAAAAAATCCCTCTCCCTCTAGGGAAGTGATTATCAAGAAATCTCTAGCAGAAATAACAGGAAAATCAGGCACACCTATAGCAAAAATTTATGAGGAACAGTTTTCAGTCATTGGAACTTTAAAACTTCTAAATGAATTAGAAGATCAGCTGGGATCGTTTGGGCCTGCAATATCTACTCTCCTTGAAAAAGCTGTAGAGCACAGTCAGAAAGGTGGAGAGCCAATGGAACTTTTCAAAGACCCAGACAATTTGGTTTTAGTGCGCTATTCACGTGAAAAATTATCATCTCAGATAACGGCAGGGATTTTAGGTGTTGCATCTCTAGTTCGTACTCAGATGGCTGTTGAAAGAGCAATGTGGCTTCAATCACAAGCTGAGAAATTGTCTGTTGAGGAACAATATCTTGGATTGGATATAGCTAGTATTGCAAAGGCAACATTAGGTACAGATACTGCACAAATAGCACGTTTTATTGCCCAGCATTTGTTGCAAGTAGGAAAATCAAATGCAAGTGAAAAAGACTTGCAGAATATATTGTTTGCTGTTTCAGCTGCTCATACCAAGATGTTTGTTGAACAGGGAAGTTCATCACAGCAGATTACTCCTGATGGGTCTATAATAAAGTCTGTAGATGGAATGGCACCTCCATTTGGTGACACCCTTTCAGTTAGTTCTGCAGCACCGGCTGAACCTCCTATATCATCTAAAGATAATCATGCTTCCAGAAAACCTCTGTTTCCATCAACTGTTTCCAATGATACTTCAGAAATGAAAGATATAAATGATGATGATGATGATGATGACTTTTCTAAAACCACTGGTTTATCTATATTACAAGCTGCATATGATGATACACAGTCTATGGACATGGATAAACTGTCCCTAGAAGATTTGAGATCACTTTTAGCAAACTTTCGTTCCCTTAGTAAGGAGGAGCAAGAAGCCCTCACCAAATATTTAAAAAAGCTAGAAGCCACCGATAGCAAAAAGGTAATGAAGTTGCGTGAAGAAATGCGGAAAACAGCCAAGAGTACAGCTAAAGGTAATAAAGCCAAGTCTGATAATTCTTGTAAACCTAGTGAAACTAAGGAAAATAATTTAAGTAAGGGAACTCCAAGTACTGTTAATACAATTCCTCCAGTAGGTGAAAGAAATACATCATCATTTGATGCAGATGATAATGGTTTGCCAGGTAAAACACAAGCATTTACCTCAGGGGTTCCAAATGAAAGCCTTGTTTCTTCAGGGCTTCCCCATTCTGTCCCTCCATCAATAAACAACTTTCAGTTGGCTTCAGATAATTTGAGTCATCAGAGGTCTTCATCACCTGTAAGGCATGAAGAGGTTTTAAGAGAGAACCATTCTGATAACCATCAAGAACTTGGATACCCAGTTAACAACATTGACGAAAGGTTAGACAACTCTTGTGCTGACCAAAAACCACCCCAAGAGAGGGAGGAACAGAGATTTTCTGGCCAAGGAACTTTTGAACAGAGATATTCAGAACCAAGGAGAACAGAATACAACTCAAGTTATGGTAATCGGTTTGATCAGGGCCCACCTCAGAGCTGTAGTCAGTCAAGAAGCCCAGATGGTAACATGTATGAAAACCAGAGGAGGTTTGAAGAAATGGATTACTCTACAACTGATAGACCTGGTTATGACAACAGACCTGGTTATGACAACAACAGACCTGGTTATGACAACAACAGACCTGGATTTGACAACAGACCTGGCTATGACAACAGACCTGGTTTTGACAACAGACCTGGATTTGACAACAGACCTGGGTTTGACAACAGACCAGGGTTTGAAAGATATGGGTATGGAGATAGACCAGGCCCTCCACAATACAGAGATCAGTTACCATCTCTTCCTCAACAAGAAAGGGAGGAGGAGTGGCATAGATCTCAGCACCCTTCTAGACCACCTCAACAAGAGTTTTCACAGTGGGGACAAGGGAACACTTATGGTGGTAGATCTGGTGGTTTTAGGCCATCAGGTCCTCCATATCCCAATCAATCATGGTAGTTAATGTGTTTGAAACTTAACCAATATATTATTCTGAGAAATATAACCCTGCCAACAAGTATTGTACAGTACTGTATTTCTGTATAATAATTTTTTTGTAGATTTGTAGCTGGAAATGATCTATTCTGACAAGAACCATCTTTGGAATATAAATGTTTCTTGATATTGTTTAATGAACATAGGCATCATTATTTTTTGTAAATATTCAATGGAAGGGAATCATGTAGCTTTTTATAAATATTAATTATGATTAATTGTAAAGTGATGCACTGCCTATGTCAATTGACTTTTTTTTTTTTTTTTTTTTTATATATATATATAGAATATAAAGAACCAAATGTTAATTGAATGTTCTATCATTGTTTTTCTTGGGCAAATATTATTTAAATCCATGTATATTTTGGATATATACAGTATAAATATTTAAGAACATGAATGCATTGACATTTATATTTATTCCGTGGATGCAAGAATGTGTGTGTGTTGGGGGGAGAGGTTGAGAATTGTCCAACAGCTTCACAGTCAGAGGCCCAAGAATATTCAACGCCCTGCCCAAGGACTTGAGAAACTTGACAAGGTGTCAAGTAGAAAAATTCAAGAGAAATCTGGACCTCCTACTGTGTGACCTGCCAGACGAACCACTGGTGAGAGGCTACACTCACCTCAACAGAGCAGGGACAAACTCTATACCAGACCAGCTCACCCTAATGAACAGGGATGTTAGACTGGGTAGCAGCTGTGAACCACCATGGCTGTGAGGCCATAGCCTCTAAATTTCATCAAGTAATCAAGTAGTGTGTTTGTAATCACTGTAGTGACCTGAAAAGGCGAATCTCGACACTACCTCAGTGGGGTACCCTTATGGTGTACTGGTTAGAGGTTCCGTCCCGTATCCTAGAGGTCCCGGGTTCGATTCCACATGTATACATCCACTGAGTTTTAAGAGAGATCAATTTCTGAGTTCCTACATCACGACTGGCCCATCTTGCAATTTTGTTTTGTGTGGACTCTTAATTTATTGATATTATTGTTAGTGTGTGGATTCCAGACGGTGTCACAATACTCCAAGTGTGGCCGAACAAATGTATTATAAGCAATAATTTTGATGTCTGTGTTACACCTGCTGAGGTTCCTGTGCAACAACCCCAGGACCGTAAAAGCCTTGGCCATGATGTGTGTGTTCCACCTCATGTCCGCTGAGATGTGGATACCCAAATATTTATGGAAAGTGACTGTGTTGAGGTTGGTGTTGTGTACTTGGTATGTATGTGGAATGGGATTATGAGCTTGAGTAAAACGGATGTGATGGCATTTGTCTGGTCTAAATGTCATCTGCCACTTGACTTCCAAGTCTTCAAGTGCAGTTACGTCGTCATGTAGTCGAACATGCAGTCATTGGAACATAGTAGAGCGACATGATACAATCTCTCACTTACAATGACACCTTCCTCACACAGTGTTACCAGCTCAGATGACATAAGCATTTGGGGACGTGGTTGGTAACGAATTTACGAGCTCGAGTGTAATAATCTAAATCGAGTGTAAAAAATAATGTAAATATTTCTTCAACATTAAATATACAGTACATAATAATAATTGTGCCCATGATTTCTGTCTAATGAAAAATAATAATAATAACTAAAATAAAAATGACTGCATGAATAAATACTGATACGAATTAATGTGTGTGATGATTATGATGAGGTTGAGTTATGAAGGTGAGGGGTGACTGGGGAGTATCTGTTTTACGGGTGAGAGTGAGGTGTGGATGAGGGGTGAAGTGTAGGCTATGTGTGTTTGTATGTCATGTGCGTTTGCAAAAAGTGGTAACACGACTTGTACTAGGCTAAGGTTGAGTTTGTATGTCTAGGTTGTGCGTGTGTGTTGAGTGGGTTTTTGTGTCTAGAGGCAGTCAGTCTTGTTACATCAACTTATCTTCCCCCATGCAGCCTACAAGGTTGCTAGCCGGGTACCTACTTACTGCTAAGTGAAGAGGGACATAGGGGCTTGGGAAAATTGTCCAATAATTCCACTGACTGCTAGGCGAGTGTGCTAACCATTACACCATCAGCACCCCTCCCTTACCCTCCTTACTTCGCCCTCCCACTAGTGAATGGTTCGAGCGAGCTGAGCTCACAACTAGTGTTTCGGGGTTATCTCGGCCAACGTTGACAACGCTAGGTGGGCTTCACGGGAGTGTGTGTGACCAGCTGTACCTGCCAACCACACCTTACACCTCACCACACCCACACAACGGTATGGTAGAGCGGCTGTACCGGCTAATCATACCTCACCACGCCCACACACCAACACAGCCAGCCATCCGTCTACCAAACACCAAACCACCACACCACAATGTGTCACAACCCACACATCCTCCCTGCCACTACACACACACGTGAGCACTTCTACACCTGCCCACTCCTGTGTCACACCCCACACACTCACCAGTACACACACACACACACACACTCACCAGTACACACACACACACACACACACACACTCACCAGTACACACACACACACACACACTCACCTGTACTTAATAATACCTTCTCCTTACAACGTCAACCTCACAATTATCTGCGTCATGTTGGGAGTTATCGTATTTCATAATAAAAGCATTTCAGTCAGCCCTTTATTATATCACTCCTTCTCTTTTTTCTACCAACCTTCCCACTCTCTTTCCAACCTTCCCATACTTCGTTCACCCCTTCCCATTCTCTTTCCATCTCTTCCCATCCTCTTTCCCAACCTTCCTATTTTCCTTCCTAACCTTCCCATTTTCCCAGTCAAGGAGAATAGGAAAAAAGATAGACTTAACTAGATTTACGTAAATTTTACATTCACTTTTCCACTAAATTATAAATAAACGAGACATATACGAGTGTGTAAACTCTGATATTTGTGTTTGTTATTGTATTATAAGGTTATACAAACTATATAACACCTATACGACTCGTAATGAGCTATTATATTAACACACATATACTGTCATAATATCAGCCAATCAGCGATCATGTTCAAGTATTGATTTTTTGAGGTGGACCAATCAGAGTGAGTTACAATAAGCAGCGCTTAATTTGAACTTTTATTATGTCTCGTTTTAGTATGTGGCTCGAGAGTGGACACACACACACACACACACACATATGTACCCTGCATTCCAACTCAGCCTCTATAGGTGTACTGGGTACATGGGGGAATGAGCAATAGCAGGCGATTCGAAGCTTTCTGCTCCCCACACTCTGATAGTGCTTCACCAGGCAGGGTACAAGGAGTCTATGTAAGTACAGTCATGGCTGATAGTGCTTCACCAGGCAGGGTACAAGGAGTCTATGTAAGTACAGTCATGGCTGATAGTGCTTCACCAGGCAGGGTACAAGGAGTCTATGTAAGTACAGTCATGGCTGATAGTGCTTCACCAGGCAGGGTACAAGGAGTCTATGTAAGTACAGTCATGGCTGATAGTGCTTCACCAGGCAGGGTACAAGGAGTCTATGTAAGTACAGTCATGGCTGATAGTGCTTCACCAGGCAGGGTACAAGGAGTCTATGTAAGTACAGTCATGGCTGATAGTGCTTCACCAGGCAGGGTACAAGGAGTCTATGTAAGTACAGTCATGGCTGATAGTGCTTCACCAGGCAGGGTACAAGGAGTCTATGTAAGTACAGTCATGGCTGATAGTGCTTCACCAGGCAGGGTACAAGGAGTCTATGTAAGTACAGTCATGGCTGATAGTGCTTCACCAGGCAGGGTACAAGGAGTCTATGTAAGTACAGTCATGGCTGATAGTGCTTCACCAGGCAGGGTACAAGGAGTCTATGTAAGTACAGTCATGGCTGATAGTGCTTCACCAGGCAGGGTACAAGGAGTCTATGTAAGTACAGTCATGGCTGATAGTGCTTCACCAGGCAGGGTACAAGGAGTCTATGTAAGTACAGTCATGGCTGATAGTGCTTCACCAGGCAGGGTACAAGGAGTCTATGTAAGTACAGTCATGGCTGATAGTGCTTCACCAGGCAGGGTACAAGGAGTCTATGTAAGTACAGTCATGGCTGATAGTGCTTCACCAGGCAGGGTACAAGGAGTCTATGTAAGTACAGTCATGGCTGATAGTGCTTCACCAGGCAGGGTACAAGGAGTCTATGTAAGTACAGTCATGGCTGATAGTGCTTCACCAGGCAGGGTACAAGGAGTCTATGTAAGTACAGTCATGGCTGATAGTGCTTCACCAGGCAGGGTACAAGGAGTGTTGGAGAGTAACTGAACTGAGTTCGAAAATATGAGTCTTCTAAACCTCTCTCAACGTTGTGAATGGTTTGTAAAATTCACTTGATGGAACTGTGTTCAGTTACTCTCCAACACTCCTTGTACCTTGTCAGCTGGTGAAGCATTATCAGTCATGGCTGTTTACGTGACACACACACACAGGCTGTAGTACTGTAGTAGTGGTATGGATAACAAGGAACTGTGTGTGTGTTACGTGACACAGGCTGTAGTACTGTAGTAGTGGTATGGATAACAAGGAACTGTGTGTGTGTGTGTGTGTGTTTTACGTGACACATACAGACTGTAGTAGTGAAGAGAAACCTTGTACCAGAGAACTGCTTTACAGGTAAGACTTGCCTTATTTATTAGAGTAATAAACGGACAGGTAGGTAGTTATCCTCTTGTCCAGGTAGAAATTCAGTCTCCTTATTAGAGAATGAGAGAGATGTGTGTATGTGTGTGTGTATTTACTGTGGTTGTGTCACCACTGTGTGTATGTAAAATCACGTGTACGATGCACATACATACATACACACATACATATATTACTTGCAAACATATGTAATTATTTCTCGCATACATACATACATAATAACAGTTCAAATTAAGCGCCTATTGTAACTCATCACTGTGTGTGTGTGTGTGTATCTCCTCTCTCCAGCCACATACATACACTCATACATACATATATACATAATAACAGTTCAAATTAAGCGCTGTATTGTAGTCCATCACTCTGATTGGTCCACCTCAAAAAATCAATACTTGAACATGATCGGTGATTGGCTGACATTATGACAGTATATGTGTGTTAATATTATAGCTCTATACGAGTCTTATAGGTGTTATATAGTTTGTATAACCTTATAATACAATAACAAACACAAATATCAGAGTTTACACACTCGTATATGTCTCGTTTATTTATAATTTGGTGGAAAAGTAAATGTGAAATTTACGTAAATCTAATTAAGTCTATCTTTTAAATTATTTTTCCTATTCTCCTTTGGCTAGGAGAATGGGAAGGGATAGATAAAGGATGGGAAGGGATAGATAAAGGATGGGAAGGGATGGATAAAGGATGGGAAGGGATGGATAGAGAATAGGAAGCGTTGAAGAAGGATGGGAAGGTTGGTAGAAAAAAGAGAAGACTTGATAAATTAAAGGGTTAACTTAAATGTTTTTATTATGAAATACGACAGTGTGTGTGTGTGTGTGTGTGTGTGTGTGTGTGTGTGTGTACTGGTGTGTGTGGGGTGTGATATATTGTGGTGTGGTGGAGAGGTGTAAGGTATAAGGTATAAAGTGTGAGGTGGTGTAGTTGTTTGGTGTTTGGTGTATGGATAGTTGGCTGTGTTGGTGTGTGTGTGTGTAGGTGTGGTTGACAAGTATAGTCTGGGGCAAAAGTGGTGTCGCCTCACTTGCTTCACCGAGGCACGCCGCGATGTTCATAGACTCGAGATTATTAGGTGTAGAAAAACGTGTGTATTTCTCGAGTCTATGAACATCGCGTGCCTCGGTGAAGCAAGTGAGGCGACACGACTTCTGCCCCAGACTGTACAGCTATACGAGTCTTACAACGTGTCATATAGTTTGTATAACTTTATAATACCAGAACAAACTCAAATATCATAACTTACACACACACACACACACACACACACCATCCTCAATACTGACTTCTGCCCCTGATGTCTCCTATTTGGCACTAAGGAACACACACACACACACACACACACCATCCTCAATACTGACTTCTGCCCCTGATGTCTCCTATTTGGCACTAAGGAACACACACACACACACACACACACACACCATCCTCAATACTGACTTCTGCCCCTGATGTCTCCTATTTGGCACTAAGGAACACACACACACACACACACACACACACACACTCGTTCTCAGTCCTTTTCCATAATAACAGTTCATATTAAGCGGTGTACTGTAATCCGTCACTCTGATTGGTCCACCTCAAAAAATCAATACTTGAACATGATCTGTGATTGGCTGAAACGGAATGATTATTATGTTACTGTTATTATTAGCTCATTACGAGTCATATAGGTGTTATATAGTTTGTATAACCTTATAATATAATAATAAACACAAATATCAGAGTTTACACACTCGTATATGTCTCGTTTATTTATAATTTGGTAAACAGGTGGATGTGAAATTTACGTAAATCTAATTAAGTCTATCTTTTAAATTCTTTTTCCTATTCTCCTTTGGCTAGGAGAATGGGAAGGGATGGATAGAGGATGGGAAGGGATGGATAGAGGATGGGAAGGGATGGATAAAGGATGGGAAGGGATGGATAGAGGATGGGAAGGGATGGATAAAGGATGGGAAGGGATGGATAGAGAATAGGAAGCGTTGAAGAAGGATGGGAAGGTTGGTAGAAAAATGAGAAGACTTGATAAATTAAAGGATTAACTTAAATGTTTTTATTATAAAATACGACACACACACACACTCTTTCTCTTTCTCTTTCTCTCCATCACACACACACTCTCTCCCTCTTTCTCTCCCTCACACACACACACATAAACACACACATAAACACACACATAAACACACACAAACATAACGAGTTAACTTGAGAGGTGTATGTGTACTTACTAAGTGTGTATGTATGTGTGTATGTATGTATGTATGTATGTATGTATGAAGGTGTTATTAGGTACTGATGAGTGTATATGTGTGTACTGGAGTGTGTGTGTGTGTGTGTGTGTGTGTAGTGGCAGGAAGGATGTGTGGGGTGTGATACATTGTGGTGTGGTGGAGAGAGGTGAGGTGTGTGTATGTGTGTGAGTGTGTGTGTACTGGTGTGTGTGTGTGTGGTAAGGTGTAAGGTCCCCACCACTCGGTGACGCCTCGCCCGGGCCAAAAAATAAATTACATATGTGTATTCCTGAGGTGATATCTTCGTAGCCAGTAGTCCTAGACAGCTGGGGATAGTCTCATTGGAAAGAGGAAGAGTTGATGCTTAGAATAAAACTAAGTATACATTTCTAGGCATTGTAGTTTAGAGAGAAAGAGAGATTATGTATGAGAACGACAGAGAGAGAGAGAAATGTGTGTGTACGCGTATGTAAGTGAGGGATGAAAGTTTATATATGTGTATTCCTCACATGATATCTTTGTAGCCAATAGTCCTAGACAGCTGGGGATAGTCTCATTGGAAAGAGGAAGAGTTTCTGCTTAGAATGAAACTAAGTATAAGTTTCTAGGCATTGTAGTTTACACGTAGGTAGTGAGTGAAGTAAAGAGGTTGGTGGGAGGAATGTGTGTATGTGTACGGTAGGTTTGTGTGCGTGTACGGTGTGTGTGCGTATATGTGTGTATGTGCGTGTGTATGTATGAGTGTATGTGTGTGTGTGTGCGTGTGTGCGTATGTGCGTGTGTATGTATGTGTGTGTGTATGTATGTGTGGGTGTATGTGTATGTGTGTGTGTATGCGTGTGTATATGTGTGCGTGTGCGCGTGTATGTGTGTGTATGTATGTATATGTATGTGTGTGTGTCTGTGTGTGTACGGTAGGGGTGTGTATGTATGTATATGTATGTAAGTGTGTATGTATGTATGTGCGTGTGTATGTGTGTATGTATGTGTGTATGTGCGTGTGTATGTGTGTATGTTTGTGTGTATGTATGTATGTGTGCATGTGTATGTGTGTGTATGTGTGTGTATGCATGTGTGTGTGTATGTGCGTGTGTGCGTGTGTATGTATGTGTGTATGTGTGCGTGTATGTATGTGTGTAAGTGTGCATGTGTATGTGTGCGTGTGTGTATGTTTGTGTATGTGTGTGTGTATGTATGTGTGTGTGTATGCGTGTGTGTGTATGCGTATGTGCGTGTGTGTGTGTATGTGTTTGTGTGCGTATGTGCGTATGTATGTGAGCGCGCGTCTGTGCGTGACAGCGAGAGAGAGAGAGAGAGAGAGAATGTGTGTGCTTATGTATGTGTGTGTGTGTAGGAAAAGTGACGTCATAATCCGCTATCCAACTCTCTCTCTCCCTCCCTCCCTCCCTCTCTTTCTCTCTATCTCCTTCTCTTTCTCTCTATCTCACTCTCTTTCTCTCTCTCTCCCTCTCTTTCTCTCTATCTCCTTCTCTTTCTCTCTATCTCCTTCTCTTTCTCTCTATCTCCCTCTCTTTCTCTCTATCTCCTTCTCTTTCTCTCTATCTCCTTCTCTTTCTCTCTATCTCCCTCTCTTTCTCTCTCTCTCCCTCTCTTTCTCTCTATCTCCTTCTCTTTCTCTCTATCTCCCTCTCTTTCTCTCTATCTCCTTCTCTTTCTCTCTATCTCCTTCTCTTTCTCTCTATCTCCTTCTCTTTCTCTCTATCTCACTCTCTCTCTCTCTATCTCACTCTCTCTCTCTCTATCTCCATCACTCTCTCTCTATCTCACTCTCTCTCTCTCTATCTCCATCACTCTCTCTCTATCTCACTCTCTCTCTCTCTATCTCACTCTCTCTCTCTATCTCCATCACTCTCTCTCTATCTCTCTCTCTCTCTCTATCTCCATCACTCTCTCTCTATCTCACTCTCTCTCTCTATCTCCATCACTCTCTCTCTATCTCACTCTCTCAACCGTAAACTGAACAGAAAACGAAAATTTCAAATATAATTGGATTTTAAAATAGTCATCCATTAAAAACAATCATAGAAAACGGGAAGATTTTCTAGAAAATGGGACGGGGTTAGAAAATGTTAGAAAAAAAGAATAAACCTCACGCTACGATTCCTCAAACTCGGTTGACTTAGGTTTAATTAAATATATTAAAACATTACTTAATCGCTATTTTTTTGGGTTGGGAAACGAGCCTAGAAATATATTTACTTTATTAAATTATAATTATTGGCGTACGAGTAATATTGAGTGAGTAATTTAAATAAATGTATAAACAAAGTCATTATCTACACATTCGAACATATAACCTCATTCATTACCAGATCAAAATCAGAATTGGTTATGATATGATGTGGTTAGGATGTGGTTAGGATGTTGAATGTCTTGATAAATAACGAGTTAAATGCAGTTTTTAGTGTCTGGGAAATTGTAGTTTAGTAAATAACAGTTCATTTAAGACTATCTCAGTGAATTAACATCGTAATTTTTATATTAAAGGGGAAAAACTGATGTCTATTTATAGGGTTCATTTGCCAAGGCGATCTGGCAATGTTGCAGCAGGTCCGTTATTGACATTCTTCATTACGTAATGGCTACCTGTGGTCTTACCTCTTTGACAAGGCGTTCATTACGACCTCGTTATTCAATAATTACACCCTTAGGTAAGTTCATTATAGTTTTCATGGGTAGATAATAGATTAATCTGGCCACGTGACCCACCGTGGCCACTGATAGATAACAAATAGACGAGAAAATAGATAGATAAACAAGGCCATTTTGGACCAACTTTAAATATGGCGTCTGTGTGTTTAACCCTTCTCCTACCTTCACTAAATATCGTAATAATTTAAATATTAGAAGCTCAGGTAAGTCTATATAGCTATGAGGTATAGTTTATATCAAGGCCTATATATATATCTATCGCTATATCACCCTTTGGGAACCAAGCAAATAATAATATAGCAGAAAATAGATAGATAATATATATATATTTTTTTCGCCTGTGTGAAATTTTAGGATTAATCTCGTAAGAATTTATATTATTATTATTTAATTATAAGCTCAGGTAAGCCTATATTCCTCTGAGATTATAGTTTATTTATATATCTATCGTTATATCACATTGTGGGTAGTGTGGGAATAATAATATAGCAGGAAATAAATAGATAAACATTTTGTTTTTTTTGGTCCCGTTTGAAATTATGGGAATTTATCGTAATAATTTCAATATTTATTTTTTAATTAGCTCATTTAAGTCTATATTACTCTGAGATTATAGTTAGTTTATTTATATATCTATCGTTATATCACATTGTGGGAATAATAATATAGGCGATAAAATCAATATATTAAAAAAAATTGTCGTCAGCTGATTTAAATTACGTGGAGGTATAATAATTATGAAGGCGGCATGACGACTCAGCGTTGCCAGATGTGAGATAATTATCAAATAAATACGATAATTTGCATGAGATAATGCGATAAATTTAGAAAATGTGTGATAATTATTATTATTATATCGGCAAAAAATAGGATAATGTTTAATAAATTGGTTATTAGGGTGAGAAGGAATTTGTTGATAAATTTTTATATACATTGAGGAACGATAAAATGATCATTCAATTCGTAAGTATTATTGTACCTACTCAAATTTATTGGTATATAATTATTATATAATGTACTCTGTAGGTAGGTAGGCCTATACTTATTAATATTATAATTAATTAATAAGGGAGAATAAATAAAATCACTAAAGAACTTACTTAATATAATAGTGAAATAAATAAGGAAGTGCCGAACAAAAGCTAGAATTTTTACCATCGTCACGTGTTATTGTTTGTGTGTGTGTGTGTGTGTCACGTGTTATTGTTTGTGTGTGTGTGTGTGTCCAGGCGATGCCACATGGGTTTGGTTTGGTTGGTAAGTTCCCAAACGAAAGAATGTTTGTCGTGTAAATGCCTTATGGATGAATTATTTAATGAATTTGTTAAGTAATTAATCTATACAGTGATTATTATTATTATTATTATTATTATTATTATTATTATTATTATTATTATTATTATTATTATTATTATTATTATTGTTATTGTTATTATTGTTATTATTATTATTATTATTGTTATTATTATTAAATACCTTATGGGTGAATTATATAATGAATTTAGTGAGTAATCTATACAGTGATTATTATTATTATTATTATTATTATTATTATTATTATTATTATTAAATCAAGCCTAACATAATGAAGCCTTAATATTGGGGTTGGTTGGGTAGCTTACAAACCAAACATTTATTTCCTAGAAGGATTTAGTGTCACTACCTGGACCTAACCTGTACACACTACTGGGACCTAACCTGTACAGACTACCTGTACAGACTACCGGGATCTAACCAGGGCAGACTACCTGGACAGACTACCTGGACCTAACCTGTACAGACTACCTGGACCTAACCAGTACACACTACAGAGACCTAACCTGTACAGACTACTGGGACCTAACCTTACAACAACCTTCACAAGTTTGGCTAATTTTTTTTTTTTAATTCTTGTAATTACTCTGGTGTCCTTCTATGTATCCATTTTCCGTTTGTACCATCTTATTCCCCATAAAATTGTCTATGTATCCTTGTATTAATGTATGTATTTATGTATACAGATTACAAAACAAAACGAGGAGAATCTTACAGCAACCTTCACAAGTTTGGCTATTTTTTTTTTTTTAATTCTTGTAATTACTCTGGTGTCCTTCTATGTATCCATTTTCCGTTTGTACCATCTTATTCCCCATAAAATTGTCTATGTATCCATCTATGTATCCTTGTATTAATGTATGTATTTATGTATACAGATTACAAAACAAAGTGAGGAGAGTATGACAGCAATGACCAACCCAACCCAACCCACTATTACAACCTTGAACCTCAAGTGGGACCTTAACCTCAAGTGGGACCTTAACCTCAAGTGGGACCCTAACCTTAAGTGGCATCTTTTTTGGTAAAGTTACCTTTTAAGTTAATGGTTTACCAATACCAATTAAACTCTTCCAGACTATGGGATTAATTAAGGGAATATAAACACTTTACTAAATTTTGTGTTTTTAAGTCACTTTCCATTAACACTTTACTAAATTTTGTGTTGCTAAGTCACTTTCCATTAACACTTTGTAAACATCTGCTTTAATTCCATTTTAATTTTGTTTTTTCTTAATTGTTTTTTTATATCGTATTCTGATATATTTATATTTATAATATTTATTTCTTCCCTTATGTGTGAGAGAGAGTGAGAGAGGGAGAGAAGGAGTGTGTGAGTGAGAGAGGGAGAGAATGAGTGTGTGAGTGAGAGAGGGAGAGAAGGAGTGGGAAGGAGTGAGAGAGGGAGAGAATGAGTGTGTGAGTGAGAGAGGGAGAGAAGGAGTGTGTGAGTGAGAGAGGGAGAGAAGGAGTGGGAAGGAGTGAGAGAGGGAGAGAGGGAGTGTGTGAGTGGCAGGCAGTGAGTGAGAGAGAGGGAGAGAAGGAGTGGGAAGAGTGACAGGTGAAGATGAAACCATTATAAGTTTATTTCTTCCTGTTTTCGTATTATTTTCTGATATATATTTTTCCAATATTGCTTTAATTCTTTGGGGTATGTTTTCTGGCCTCATTTTTATACCCGTGTCGTCGTATATTTCTACTGTGTATATATACGTACAGTATATACGTGTGTATGTATATCTATATACGTGTGTATGTATATGTATACGTGTGTATGTATACCTATGTACGTGTGTATATATGTATGTACGTGTGTATGTATACCTATGTACGTGTGTATATATGTATGTACGTGTGTATGTATACCTATGTGCGTGTGTCTGTATTTGTATGTACGTGTGTATATATGTATGTACTGTAAGTGTATATGTGTATGTATGTATGTATGTATGTATGTATAAGTAATAATCTGCACTTGAATGAATAATAATAATGATTTCTTTTTGTATATTCAGGAAGTTTGTTTTTGTGTCTTGTGTTATTTTAATATATTCAATGAATTTTCTTTCTTTTTCATAATAATAATAATAATAATAATAATAATAATAATAATAATAATAATAGCAGCAACAACAACAATAATAATAATAATATTAATAATAATAATAATAATAATATGTTAGTATGATTCTGCATTTATATGAGCTGTTAAATCCAATTACTGTTAATATATCTTCATATTCATTTATTTTTCTTATCAGTTCTAAAAGAAGATAGATAATTTATTTAGATTTGTAGGGATTATATATAAGTATGTATTACAAAAGGATATGTATATTTCCTTCTGTTATACATGCTTGTAGGGATTATATATAAGTATGTATTACAGAAGGATATGTATATTTCCTTCTTTCTCTCTTCCTTCCTTCCTTCCTTCATATTCTCTCTCTCTCTCTCTCTCTCTCTCTCTCTCTCTCTCTCTCTCTCTCTCTCTCTCTCTCTCTCTCTCTCTCACACACACACAACAAGTTTGATGACTATTAATATTTATTTGATAATAATAATAATAATAATAATAATATACAGTTTAATATACAGTGTTAATATTTATTTGCATTACAGGTGTGTGTGTGTGTGTGTGTGTTGGTGTGTGAGGACTTTTGGGAGCAGGTGTGTGATGGCAGCAACTATAAACTCATCGTCCATATCCATCTTGTTCTTGTACGGGTAGACTC